>CM042865.1:8715650-8835650 GCA_023658055.1 Thaleichthys pacificus
TGTACCAGAGCAGGAAAGAACCTCTCATCACCTTCATTAAACACAGATGATACTGTGAAATCACTTAACATCCAAAGACACACACACACACACACACACAGGCTACCTGCACCACAGCCTTGGACCCAGTAACCTCCAGGACCTGCCCACTCCTCTTGGTTCCATCTGGGAGGGTGAGGTGGACGATCTCAGCATACCTGGGGAACTGGAGGAAACGTGACAGTTACAGCAATGGGACAGACTGACCACTGACTAATCGATCTTTGTTTCATATTTTCCTTTTAAGGGGTTTTATACCTTCACGTGGTCCAGAATCACAAGAGGCCCATTCACACCAGACACTGTCTTATAGGCTAAAGATTCAAAAAGAAAACGTCCCTGTGAGTATGATGGAGACCTAGGAATTGTTTTATTTGCTGCACAATTTCAATATAATTTAATTAATCGTCAAGAGAGGAACATTTTGGGAGACAACCACCCTTCATTGGCATATAAATCAGGCATTCGCCTAGGTAACTGTAATGTAAATGTAATGATTGTGAACGAAACGTTATTTGACATTTTCAGCACAGCAGTTGTGAGCCATAAAAAGAACGGTTGTTGGCTCCAATTATTCGCCAGTCATGGTTTGGAGCCGAATGCGCAGCATTCGTCATCTCCACTCTATTTAGTTTAAAAGTCTACTTACTCAACCTCGGCTGGGAGATGTAGTCACGGTTAACGGCCAAGGCGTGTTCTCTGGAAGCGGCCGTTTTATTCCCGGTGACAGCTGAAGAGAGCTCATTCATAGCTCCGTTCACCATTCCTCGAAGCGCCTTCATCGCCATGTTTACTACAGTGAGAGCTGCAGTGGAAGATTCGTGACTGTAGAGTGCGCGTGCCCTTCTGCTCGAATTCAGCACTATCTGCTGAACCAGTCTACGGCAGCTGACAAGGTGCTAAATATGCTGTACACAAAAGCTGAATCATTGCCTTCAGTGTCAACATTTAGATCTTTCTGCGTTACTTACACATGCGATATTTTTCGTTATTACGTGTCATTTCCTAGTCAGTGAATAATGACCTGAACAATTGACATGACCATCATGGCAAATGGAAAAACTTCCTGTCCACAACTTTAATGTATGATTCAACTGTAACACTGTCAGATTAAGTTACCGCATAAAAGAAAAATCAACAATGATGTTGTACCAGCAACCAATGTCTTTATTGGCTTTAATTAAAACATGAGAATCACATGGCAGGTGTTACTAAGCATAGGAAATATAAATTGGCAATGACATTGGAGCCCACATTAAACACAGGCACTTTATGTAAACCTTATGTTAAAAAAAACAAGAAAAAAGGCGATGTGCCTGGTATAGCCTACTTAATAGTTTTGAAGCCAAATTTCAAGTCCAACAAGCCCTTAAGAGAAAAATGTTGACTCAGCCAAATTCACAGAAAAAAAAAGCATTTAATACAAAAACAGCCCCCACCACCCACCCATCTCAAGTTCTATCGTGGTGTCGGTGGCGATGTTGACTTTTCCTCCTGGGCTCGTCCCTCTCCTCCGAGCGAGGGTTGTGACTGCTAGAAGCGCTGCCTCGGAAGCCCTCGGAAGAATAGCGTGGGAGCAGCGGGTAGGGAGGAGCGGACGGCGGCGGGAACGGCCCCCTCCTCCTCTCCTCCTGGGCGTGGAAGCCCCTCCCCCTGCCGTTCTCGTGCCTGGACCCCCCGTACTGGTGGTCTGGTTGCGGGGATTGTCTCCACCACGCTGACTCGGACTGTGCTTGGGGCCTCCACTGGTACCTGGGTATGGGGGACCACATGCCAGGGATGGAGGGCGGGATGAGAGGAGGAGGGTGGCGGGGGCGATGGTGGTGCGGGGGGGGGAGCAGGGGAGGGGGGCGGAGGCCGCTGTGGAGGGGCCGAGGCTGCTGGTGGTTCATTCCCCGTTGGTGGAAAGGCCTGAAGTGGAGGGCGACAAACGTGGAAATGAGAAAAAAACGCCGCCGCCGTGGTTAGCGATCATCGGGAGGTCGGTGGGAGTGCTCCGGGAAAACTTACACTGAGCGGTGACAATTATAGTTGCCGTGCTGTTCTCTCTCCCAGGGCGGGGTCGAGCCTGCCTGGCCTCTGATTGGCTCCTGCTCTGATTCGTCCATGCCCTGATTACTGTCAAGACACAAAAGGTGGGTGGACAGACAGACAATTCATTTAGTCGTACAACAAACGGCTCTAGGGGGAACACGTGTTCTCCCTGACACCCAGCTAGGAGCTCGCAGACTCTCACCTTCGCTTTGGTCCAGACTGGAGATCCTTCAGGTAGTTCTCCCTCTCTATGGCGTGGCCCCTCGCAGAGTTAAACACTGACAACATCAACGCAGAGAGCAGACAACTGGGGATTACTCAACTCTCTCCAACCATGGCTTTCTCTTCTCGTTTACAATCGTTCTCTTGTACACACACACACACACACACACACACTTCCAAAACAATCAGAACTTACACTTTATAGCCTGTTTTGGATCCAGACCATCCACATCTATCAGGTACCTGGGGGCCAAGCAGAAGTTATACAACACAGACTGTGGAAGCCATGGTGAAACAGCCAAACACACCACCTGACCTGTATTCACCTGCAGACGAGGTAGCCCGTGCGGTTCAAACCATGGGTACAGTGGACTCCGATCAGCTTCTCTGTGAGAGTCACCAGGATATTAGCTTTCGGCATTGGTCTCTTGTCCTGCTGAATTCGAACATGACCTCATCCCCAATGGTTAGTTATCGGTCGTGCACTTACCATTGTCGGCGTTGTCTTGTAGGAACTTGCGTACAGCCTGTTTGAAGCTGAGGATTGTGGGGTCGCAGGGAACTTCATGACCAGCCGTGAAGATCTTCAGGTAGAACACTGAGTCTGGTAAATCCTAAACATCCACACCAAGAGATATTGTTGAGAAAATGAAGCAGAAAGTGGTATACACTTCTATGTATGTGTGTGAGAGTGAGTGAGTGTGTACCACTGGTTTGTAGTAGCGTGTGGTATAGGTGAGGTCTATAATCAAGCCCAACTCCTGTTTCTCTTTACTAATAGCAGTCAGCAGCTCCTTGGGACCAAACACGTCAGAACTCTGAACATGGCGATTCAGCGACTGTAACCACACAGACACAGGCAGATATCCTCGTTCAATCAACCTCTAACACAATTAACTAAACGATGGATTCATTGACAGAATTTTGTTGTGCCATTAACATGGTTCAGACCTTAAAGCTGTCAGGTGAAAAGGAAAAAAACGTGACCGTTTCTGACCTGTTTCAAGGGAACCTTGAAAGTAATGAACCGAGTCCCGGGAATCTTCTTGCCTACGGCCTTGTAGTCCAACCACCTGTGGGAGTGTACACATCCTGTCAAATGCCTACAGTCGTTGGACAGTCGGCTATAGATTAGGCTGAGTCTGTTTATTTTACCTGTCCGGAATCCCGTTTTTATTCGTTGGAGGCATCTGTATATGTTTACCAGTTCTGTAACTAGTTGATACGTCACTGTATGTAGCAACTAGAAGTCGATGGAGTAAAAATGATGGCTGAGAAGCAAAAGCGAATTGAGATGAGACCGTGTGCGCTGCTCCGGTCCGACTGTATTGCTACTATCAGGTGGCTAGATTGTGGCTACGCCAGACGTTAGTTGGTCTTCTGTCCTTGATGATTCGACATGCACTGACATTAAAATGAACTACTACCAGTAGGCTTTTTAAAATTAATTTCCCCAATAATACCTGGTGCTTGCTGACATCGTAATAGTTTGCGAGCTTGCCGCACAGCTAGCACAACAGAGCTATCTCTAATGGACCGACTGCTATAATAATAATACTAGCTAGCTATGCTACTTACTTTGTATCTCATCACGTAAATACATGAACACGTTCCATCATCATAAGTTAAACGACCCGAGACAACTCAAAACGGTCAAAACAAGGATAGAGAACAGAATTCAAAACATTCGTCTTTTTCGTAAAAGTAAAATGACAATGTGGGTGTCAACCCCCCTGCTACCGTGCCAATGCTAGTACATTTTTCCACGTTACTCGGCAGCATGTGGATGACGTAGGATCTTGGAAGCCTTTTGACTGCCATCTACAGGTCGCCTTGGTGTACAGCAAGAATCACTGAAATCACTGAAAGAAAACGTCAAGACAACTAGTTTTCATGGTGAAGGGTTTAATGTATGTAAACATGTTGTCATGGACAGTGAAAAATAAAAAAAATAAAAGAAATATCGTGACTATATTTGCTGCAAATATGACATTCCTAACAGTGCATTGATCAGGAATATGATATCCAATCGTGGGTGTGACGGCAATTACTTTCACTCTTCCAGACAGGAATGGGGCTTCGGCCAACACAGCCTGTGGCACAGGAAGAGCAGTAAGAAAGAGGATAATGACGTAAGCCTGCCAGGTACAGTCATGCGTTTTACGATAAATGTTCACTCCAAACATTTTGTTATTTTATTTTTGTGTCTGTGGATACACAGACACAAAAATATGAAAATAAATCAAAAACATGTGATGAAGAAACACGATTGTCTCATTCAAGTAGAATGATCATTAGCTCATAACTTCCTTATCATGTTCTAAACCCCCACAGTGAGGAACGCGAGAATGTCTGGTCTAAAGGTGAGTGGCAGGTATGTGGAAGTTGTCTGTGAAACAACCTCCTGAGTGGAAAAGCTCAAAGCAAATAACAGAGTTATGCAACGCAGAAACCATCACGGCAGCATGTGATGTACAGTAGAGGATCCAGGCCATATATGGCTGCCAGGTGTTCAAAAAGGTGTGTCTCAACCTGTAATCCACTGCCGGTTAGAGGTACATAAAGGTAGTTGCTGCACGAGAAGTTAGTCAACCTCCCTGGATCTCCTCTCTCTGTACAAGACCGTATCCATGTGGAAGGCTATGAGGCGCGGTGAGAAGGAGGTGAACCGGGCAGTACTGGTGTCCGTGGAAATGTTTGACCCTGGAGTTGTGTTGTCCAGGAGACCAGGAGCCGGCAGAGACACAAAGAGACTCCACCGCGTTCTGAGGAAGCTCGGCTTCAAAGTGGACATACACTCTGACCTCACCGCCCGGGAGATCTACGCACTCTTTCAGAAAGGTATTGCATACATACATTCATGGGACTGCACGCCGTCGACCACAGTTCCTTGCTGTTTGCGCGCTGCATCCTGTTAGCCTACACCTAATGAATATGTATGTGATGATTTGCATAATGGGATTATTGGGGAGATGTGACCTGAAAGTGGAAGACAGATCATTCTAAAGGATGAATATAGCTCAGCAGTAGAGCATTTAACTGCCGATCAAGAGGTTGCAGGTTTGAATCCCTGCATGCGTCCCTTTGGATAAAAGCACCTGCTAAAGGAATACATGATTAAAGATCCCAATGTCAATCTCTGGTCTTGTTGTCTGATTCAGGACTGATCCTCAATAAAGAAAATTATAAAAAAATTAAATCAAAATAATAACAAAATATGAATATTCTTCCACTGGATGTTTCTAGGTCAATGCTAATCGACTGTGTCTGACACAGCTTAGCCTGGCCCTTTTGTTTTGCTTGCAGAGTATCATTTCTCATCATCATCAGTCATGTTTACGCAAGGTTATTAATGATGGGTCAGAGTCCACTGCAGAAACAAACCCATCCAGTAGACTTTCAGAACTATCACGCCCTTTAACAGCAACCAAGTTGTCCCTGGTAAATAAATGAGAGCCTTCAAGTTGTCACCACACGAAGGACACACACCGTAGACAGATGGATAAGCAAATATTACTCTTCAAGTTAAGGGTGAGACTGAAATATGTCGACGTGTGAGCACAGAATGTTCTGGCAGGGTGCCATGACTCATGCATGTAGACAGAGAGAGCAGAAACAGGTCCAGCGCTCGACCTCGACCGAGTGGATACGCCTGTTCAATAAAGACCGTTCAAGCGGAAGTCTCCACTGCTGGCGTGCGAGGGCCTAGCCCCGCCTTGCGAGCACAGGTGACAGACGAGGCGAGCGCACCAGCTGTTCTGACAGCGTGTCATCGGCGATTATGTCACAGGGCAAAACCTGATGTTCTGGACTCTTGTGCCCCATCCTTTAGAGAGCAAGACAACAGTGGAGGGCTGTTTCCTGGCGGTGTTGTCGACGCACGGCGAGGAAGGGCGTGTGTTCGGAGCGGACGGGCAGCCGGTCAGACTGTCTCGCATTTTCAGCTACTTCAACAGCCCACACATGGAGGGCAAGACCAAGATGTTCTTCATCCAGGTTGGTGTTCTGCTCCTCGCCCTCATCATCACCATCATCATCACACATGACACACGGTAACACCAAGTCGTAACAAACCGTCTGTCTCTCCAGGCATGTCGAGGACATGAGTTGGACGCTGGGGTCGAGGTGGAGACCGATGGGCCAGGAAGTGAGGACACGGAGGACACCTTTGCGCAATACCAGTCCATTCCCATGGATACCGCCGTGATGTACGCCACAGTACCAGGTGAGCCTTACCTCCTCGTCGAAAACCCCCCAGGATGTGAACAACCCCACATTCCTCTCCATTCATACCCCCCCTCCCCTTCCTCTTCTCAGGCTACTGCAGCGTTCAGTCACCCCCTGGGCGCCTGTCTTCCTCCAGACTCTCTGCGACTTGCTGGAGGAGGAGGGGGGGCGTGGCCTGGAGCTAACCCGCCTCATGACACGCCTCTCCCACCGCGTCGCCTTCAGGTTCCAGGCCAAAGGTCGACATCTGGCCGGGAAGAAGGAAATGCCCTGCTTGGTTTCGCGGCTGACGAGGGATGTGTTCCCATTCGCTGAGCCAGGGAAGGACTGTGGAGAAAAAGGGCTCAGTGCCACGTCATTGGTCAGCACAGACAACATCAGACCTCGGAAACACTCCATCAGTTAGTTAGTTGGTTAGTTAGTTGGTGTGTGTGTGTGTATGCTTTTAGTGTCATGACCAGGTGTATTGGTGACCATTTCAGACATAGTAGGGTTACCCTACTTGTGCAACGTCTTGTCACTTTTCCAAATTCAATTCTTGCTTAGTAGCTTGGCTCGTCGAATTGATCTTTATCAGAAGATAGAACCTTTCCAAGAAATACTCATTTTCTCTATGAACCTAAAAGTGTTTTGAATATTTTCCGTTTTATAATATCTGTTACTGTTTAGTGTATGGCTATGAAGTCTATGTATACCTTTTGTTGTGAATAAAGTCGAAATATATATTTTTGAATGCAAAGCTCAAGGTGCGGGGTTATTCGAACTCAGCAAACGAAAGAAACAAGCTCTCTCATCTCCGACGAGGAGACGAGGAGGGAGAGGAGAAACTGACAACCGATTTCACCTCAGACCTCAGATCGCATAAGAGTCTGATGTATCATCTTAATAATCAGACTATAAACATGCATGCATTAAGTTAGTAGAGCTTTATTTAACCCTTGTGTTATCTTCGGGTCATTCTGACCCATCAGTCATTGTGACCCACCGTCGTATTGCGACAACTTTACCGCATACAAAAACAAAGTGAGGAATTTTCTTTTAACCGTCGGGCTGTCTCAGACCCCCCACATTGCGAAGGTTAAAAGAAAATGCTATTTATTTGTTTTTGTATTGGGTAAAATTGGGTAAACACAACAATGGTTCGTTGTGAACCTTTGGGTCATGTGACCAAGGGTTAAGGGCATCAGGAGTCACAGTGTTAGGTGATGTCCCCCCCTCCCTTTCTCTCTCAGACACACGTACATAGAAAGGTATGAGCTTCTTTTCTTTCCTCCAAGATGAAAAACTCTTCTTTCTTAGTATTCATGTCTGGCTGCGCTCAAAGCCGATCCTGTGTTCGTTAGATTAGAATCATGCTTAACTCCTCTGCAAACATTGGCCCTCTCTTTCAGCTCCAAGGTAGAACCGACAACAGCTATGACAATGAATGTGGGAGTCAGGTGGCTGAGCGGTTAGGGAATTGGGCTAGTAATCTGAAGGTTGCCAGTTCGATTCCCGGCTGTGTCAAATGACGTTGTGTACTTGGGCAAGGCACTTCACCCTACTTGCCTCGGGGAATGTCCCTGTACTTACTGTAAGTCGCTCTGGATAAGAGCATCTGCTAAATGACTAAATGTAAATGATCCAGGGCCATTCCACCATAGGAAATACAACAGAAATTCCCACAAACGTGCCTCTGATGTCACTTCCTGTCCCTCAGGCCTCAACTGTGCACATTCCGTTCCTGTCGTGCCAAAATATGCTTCTCTGCTCAAACTTGAAGTCCGTCATATTAATTGCAGTCTGCAGCTGCTTTTATTTGGATCAAACAGTCTTAACAAGCAAATACACATAACTTGATTTCCGTGGCAACAGCAATGGTATTATGAAACTTGAACGTTTCTTGTAACCGAGTATTCACAATTGTGGATTGCACAGAAGTGTTTATGGTTTTGTAGCGCAATCAGACATGGCATTTACAGGTTTAGGCTGGAGTATTGTCTCGGATGTGTACATGTATATCATGACTCACTTGAATGAATCCCCTTTCAACACCTGAAACGCCTTCTCAGAGCTGACTAATCACATGAAATCATCTTTCAGCTTTTGGACGTCAGCCTACCAGTTACAAACAGGTTGGTTCCCGGAGAAACTAGAGCTGCTTGTCATGTGTACCTTATTTGACAATTCCTGACAACTCAGTAACACGCAAGGCAGTTTTTCTCAGAATCAAAAGCAAAAGTAAGTTCAGTTGAGCAAACCTAATTAGGGAATAATAAAAACTGATACCAGACATCCATAGATACAGTTAACTGTTTTATTAGTGTACCAAAAACTGATACACCCAGTACTGTAGCCTAGACAGTCTTTTGACAAGTAATCTTATGAGGAAACAAGCTGCACAATATGTACAATGTCACCTAAATTGTGACCAATAATATTCAATTTTCTCTATATTATTGACCAGGTTCTTTTATCTTATCGCAGTGTAATGTGTGTGACAGGTTTACACGAAACCGGAGTAGTCTTGGCCTACATTGCATCTTTTACTTGAGACTACACTATCTAATCCCACCAGCAGAGGGCAGTAGAGAAACAGAAATGGGGGACCGAAATAGCAACGACTCCAGATATATATAAAAAAAAACATGCAAACCACCAAGCCTAATCCGGCCGCGAGTGAATTCAGTCCAGATGTCCCTTTAAATTGTCACTTCTGGTTCATTCCAAAGTTAGGCTCAATCAACCATGTCTCAACCGCCGTGTATTTCTGTCTTTTGGCCCAGAGACACGGAGGTGTTTGGGTTGGCCACGTTCTAGGGCACCGTTTGAGAACGAGGAGAGGTTGTGTGTAATCTAAGACGGCTTGTTTGTCTCCAGTGTGTGTCTGAGGTGGGTTCCATAATAGCACGTTGCCAAGTATACACATCTCCAGGATTAGAGCTCCTGTAGATCTGTCCTGAGAAGGTGAGTTTTTTTTTTCTTTCTCTCCCTTTAAACCTCCTCTCACACATCCTTCTGTGGTCGACGGTCTCTTCACGGAGGACGTTTAATTCTGGGGCCGCACTGACATACACAGTCAAATGCAGTGTGGTGCAGGCCTAATGAGTCGTAATCACCAGGTTCGCTACATTGCACCAGCAATCAGAGCCAAGAGTATCTCAGACACACACAGCTGTTTCATCGTCAAACTCGGTGACACCAACAATTCAGGATTGCTGACACCAACACGCCTCACGCGCACACACACGCACGCTCGCGCACACCACAAATCCTCACAGACACACGTCAGAGAAAATGGATGTTTATTATCATCACATGGGAGGCAAGGCTTTACAAAACAAGAACAGAGCTGATCTACTCAAAAACTACCATCAAACTTAAGATGAAACTAAAACTTACAGCCATTTTTGTTTTGATTTCCATTAAAAATGATTTTTTTTACATGTGTCATTTATAAGTTGAACGTTGAGAAATTATAAAAAGGTAACAATTCTGAAAAATAGAGGTTTACAAAAAAATACATTGTTTCATGAAGACAAGTTAGAAAGAGTTGATCAAATATTGACCGATATTTTTTTTTCTTTCCTTTTCATACTAATATAAAGGGTGGTCTATTAACTATAAAAAGGGTTTAAAAAAAACAAAAAAAACAAAAAACAAAGCTCACTTGCAGCTTTTAAAAGCGAGGTAAAAAAGATGGGAGTGGGTAGATCCCCCCCCCCCCCCCCCCCCCCCCAAGGCACTGACTCCTGGCCAGATGTTACCTCAGCCATCTGTGGCTGAGGCAAGGACAGCTGGTCCTAGACCTGCCCTTAGGGCTAACACTACACAGCTCCCCGAGCGCTTCAGTGATTGGTTCGGGTGACCAGAGAGAGGGGCTGGGACTGCGTTAAGGCACGCTGGGAGCCCAGCACCGATTGGTGGAGGGAGCTCGGAGGCGGGGCCAAGGCGGGGGGGAAGGCGAACGGACGGGAGAGGAGGGGAGGAGTCTTGCTGCTGGAGGAGGAGGAGGAGGAGGAGCCTAACTGGGGGGAGTAGGAGGGGTGAGAGGAGGAGGGGGAGGAGGAGGTAGGACCTGAGGGATTGCCGCCGCGGAGCGCGTGAGACTGGGCGTGGCTTTGGGGCTGGAAGTGTGCGTGTCCATCCCTGTGCGGGCGGTGGGGCTTGGTGGTGAGGGAGAGGGGCTGGACCTGCTCGGCGTGCGCGTGCACGTGCGTGTGCTCGCCGTGGTGAGGGGGCGCCGCGTGCGTGTGCTCCGTGTGGGTGGGCGCCGGCGCCGCCGGGGAGGCCAGCGCCGTGGTGGGCGTCGCCGGCGAGTCCAGCGAGGAGGCGGGGCTGGCCTGGGAGAGGTGGGTGTGCGTCAGGTGGGGGTGAGCATGCGAGGCGCTCTGCTTTTCCTGAGAGCCGAACGACACGCAGGACTTCTTGGGCTGCGGGGAGAAGTGCTCTGTGGGGTCTGAAAACACACACAGACACACACACAGACACACACACACAGACACACACAGACACACACACAGACACAAAATCGAGTTAGTGACACCAGCTCGAGTACAGAGCCAGGCTTACGTCAGCTACTTTCCCTGAGGTAAGCCGGGCTTACGGGGCTAAACAGGCTTCAGGGAACCGGGCCCGGGTGCTACTTACCGTCGGGCAGAGCAGAATCACACTTGTTATCCCTCTTCCTCTTCTTCCTCTTCCCCTGCAAAGTCCAAACAACAACAACAACATCAGCCTCGACACGACGTCGACCCGACGCTACACACACACACACTGGGAAGCGTTACACGAGACGTGTCAAAACGACGATTGCCCAAAAGGCGACACGACGAATGAGGACCCAGATCTGCCTAGTCTGGCAGCTCCAGTAGATAGCAACGTCCGCTGAGGGGACACCAGCAGCTAGTTGGCCCATGGCGCCCATGGCGCCCATGGCGCGCACAGTCCTTTTGACAACACATCAATTAAAGATGAGTGCGATCACCCAGTCTCCGGGCGTGGTTTCATAATGGGCGTTATGGGCAAGATGGCACGGACTTTGGTTTGGCCTGTGGCGTGTACTGACACAGACGTGTGCGTGTGTGTGTGCGCGTGTGTACTGATATAGCGGTTGTGTGGATGTGGGTCATGTCATCTGGGCAGAGTGTGTGTACGTGCACAGAGGGGGTGTGCGTGTGTGTGTCTGTGTGTGTGTGTGTGTACTCACGTAGTTGTCTCTGGCTGACCAGCCGGGGTAGAGCTGAGAGTGGAGCTGCCTCTCTTTGCGGGCCAGGTCGTAGTACTTGGCCTGCTCCTCTCGGGACAGAGAGTGCCACTGCGGAGAGACCAGAGCAGCCAGGTTCAGCACACTGCAGAGTGCATTACATCAACACACTTGCAGAGTGTGTATTGCAGCAGGCACGCGAGCTCACTAGGGGACGCCAGCTCCTAAATCCAAAAACAGGGAGTCGTCGGGCGGCACAATCGTCTTTCGACGATTTCGCACACGCCAACACAGCGCCGCACAGCAGAGAGAAGCTAGCCGCTAGCCTGCGTCTCCCTGAGGCAGAGCAGCTTCCAGTCATCGTTATATGCGGGGTCTGACAGGAGAATGGGATCGTCCCCGTCCCCCCCACCACCACCACCACCCGCCCCCCCCCCCCACCACCACCACCCGCCCCCCCCCCACCCCCCCCCCCCCCTCTCCCAGAGTCTAGTGTACATGCGAGATTCCACAGTCACACTACACCAACGCCACGGGCCTATAATCTAACACACACACACACATACTCGGCGCTCGGCGTCTAACACAGCAGATAGCCCACGCACACACACACACACACACACACACTCACCCGGCGGCCCAGGATCTGGTTGATGGCGGCGCTCTCCTTCAGGGTGCACTCTGACACCACCTTGGCCCTCTGCTCCTTCATGTACAGCATGAAGGCGTTCAGGGGCTTCTTGATGTGAGGCCTCTTCTCCTCCTCCTTCTCCTTCTGGGCCGGGGACACGCTCTTCCTGCGGGACGCCCCACACACACACACACACACGGCTGAGTCAGTGTGTGTGTGTGTGTGTGTGTGTGTGGGGGAGCCGTGGAGACGGAAGGGGCTTTTCCGACCGAGCGGTGGGCCTACCCGTGCTGGTTGCCGTCTCGGGGCTCCTGCTTGATCGCCGTGGTGACGATGGCCGGGTGGGGGATGGACGACTGGGGGGGCTGGACCAGGTGGGGGGAGAAGCGACTGGACACCAGGCTGTCAATCAGAATCGACGCCGGGTCATTGGGTTGGAACGTTTTAAACGGCGTTTGGCTGTGCCAGTGATGGAACATGATGGGTTTATGATCGCGCGCACACACACACGCACACGCTCTCTCTCACACACACACACACACACCTTGACATGGAGGCGTTCATGGCGAGCGCTGCGGGGTAGGAGGGTCTAAAGCTCCCCCCGGGGATAGAGTACATCGACTGGCCTTGCCTGGAGAGGGAGACAAACAAACAAGAGACCACGTTACAACCCAACCGTCATGATCAGCAACACTTAACCATCCAGCCCAGCGTGTGTGTGTGTGGTGTATGGTGTGTGTGGGACTCACAGCCAGCCCAGAGTGTGTGTGTGTGTGTGTGCGTGTGCGTGTGTGTGCGTGCGTGTGGGACTCACAGCCAGCCCAGTGTGTGTGTGTGTGTGTGTGTGTGTGTGTGTGTGTGTGTGTGTGTGTGTGTGTGCGTGCGTGCGTGTGGGACTCACAGCCAGCCCAGGTGGTGAGGGATCTGGGCCATGCTCCCGGGAGAGAGAGGGTAGTAGGGTGACAGTTCGGCTGGGTGGGGCGTCCGGGATATCCCTGTGGGGGGGGTGGGGAGAGCGGGGTCACTAATGCTGGCACCAGAACCACGGCAGACATGAACAGGCACCGTTATGACCAAATGTCTCCGGTGGGGGGGGGGGGGAGGGTAGATGGACAAGGGGGGCGAGGGGCAGGGGGTGGAGCTGATGGGAGGAGGGATTGGAGAGGAGAGAGAGCAAAGAGGGTGGTCCATACCTGCGGTGTCCGGAGAGAGGTGAGGAGGGGGGGTCCTGGGGGGGAAGGGGTCAGGACTGTAGGACAGCAGGGGGGACATGTGGGGCATGTGGGGGTGCTGCACCACCGGTACCTTATTAGACTGGGGGGGGGGGGGGAAGAGAGAAAGAGAGAGGGTGAGAGAGAGAGAGAAACAGAGAGGGAGAGAGACAAAGAGAGAGAGAGAGAGAAGAGAACAAAAGTTAGTCAGTCTGGTTTTGTGCACTTGTGACCACCAGGTGTCACTCTCTCCCTCTTTACGTAATCAGACCTTACGCAATCCTCACACCAGTGTCACTATCGCTGGCATCCTTCACAACATACTGCCATCTCTTGCACTCTCACACACGCTCGCGGATTTTGCAGCAAACACAAGCCCACAGAGGTGTGTTCGTCCACACACACACACACACACACACACACACACACACACACACACACACACACACACACACACACACACACACACACACACACACACACACACACACACACACACACACACACACACACACACACACACACACACACACACACACAAGGTGTCAAAGTCGTCAGTGTGTGTGGGCGGGTTAGCACTAGCTGGGCTGATCATTCCAGAGTCTGTCTGTCTGTCTGTGACGGGTAAGGGAGGTTGTATGTGTGTGTGTGTGTGTGTGTGTGTGTGGAGGGTGAAAAAGGTCAAGAGTTGGGTCCAACTGAGTGCTGTATGAGTATGTCTGAGAGCGCTTCTTACTGTCTGGACAAGGCACACACACACACACACACATTAGCCGACACTTCCCAAACGTGTTCTGAATGGGAGCCTCACCATGTGAGTTGGGGTGGGAGAGCGGGGGTCTTTGAGAGCTGCACTTCCAGGTACATCCAGGAGGGGCCACTGCATCTGTAAGTACTGTAGAGAGAGAGAGAGAGAGAGAGAGAGAGAGAGAGAGAGGTAGAGAGAGAGGTAGAGAGAGAGGTAGAGAGAGAGAGAGGTAGAGAGAGGTAGAGAGAGAGAGGTAGAGAGAGAGAGAGAGAGAGGAGAGAGAGAGAGAGAGAGAGAGAGAGAGAGAGTGAGAGAGAGCGAGAGACAGAGAGAGAGACAGAGCGAGAGAGAGAGCGAGAGAGAGAGGGAGGGAAATAGAGGGAGCGAGTGAGAGGAAAGGAGAGAGCGAGAGAGAGAACAGTGAGTTCTAGTGATACTACACGAGGATCCTGTTCAAGTTACAGTCTGCAGGGGGGGGGGGGGGGGGGCGTAGACTCACACATCTGGTTAATGTATCAGACTTGAGCTGGATGGATATCTACTTCTGTCATAAGGGGGCTCTGAGCTGGGGGGGGGACTGGACAGACATGGAGGCATTCATGGTGAAGACGGCATGGTGCCCCCCCCCTGGACCCCCCCCCCCCAATCTTTCTCTCTCTCACACACACACAGTACAGCTGCACACTCCGGTTGAACCTCTGCACCCAGAGAGAGAGCGAGAGAGAGAGGTGAGAGAGCAGAGACAGGGAGGAAGGAAGTTTAGATAAGAGGCTATAAATGGCCGCGCTATCATGGAGGGCAGAGTGGCAGAGAGGAGGAGGAAGAGGGGAAAGGGGGGGGGGGGGGGGGGGGGGGGGGGGGGGGGGGGGGGGGAGGGAGGGAGGGAGGGAGGGGGGGGGTGGCTACTGCCAAAGCTTTGGACATGCAATACCGGCTTCACTGACTGGTAGACTAACACACACAGACACGCAGGCGCGCACACACAAAAGTCATGAATAAGGGCCCCATTGTGTAGCAGGTCAAATAAAACTCATAATGAGGACCACAAGGACATAATAAGATTGGAGAGACGCTGTTTGCTTGTGCAGGGTGTGTGCGTGTGTGTGTCTGCGTGTGTGTGTGTGTGTTGGTGGGTCTAAGTGTTTAGCCTCAGTGGCGTTTTCGCGCAAAGTGAGGGAATCAACAAAAGCACCACCCATCCCCCCCCCCCCCCCCACCATGCCACATCCCTCACCCGTCCAATCGCAGCCCCGTATTACCAGCCCCCTCATCTCGCACCCGTCCAATCGCAGCCTGACCCCGCCGGCCCCCACCCACACCGTCGGAGACCCTACTGTTGACCGACTTGTCTGAAACGAGGAGCTCTCTTCGTGCAGACGCACCCCCCCCCCCCCCCATACACACACACACACACAGCGCACGCACACACACACACACACACACACGCACACACACAAGTAGGAGAACAGGAGAGGGCCTTTGGTGCTCACTCAACTGTGAGTGACGTAAACAGACCCCGGACTCTCACCCCTGACCCCAAGCAACTCCCCCTGCTCCAGCAAGGACAAGAGAGAGGGACAAGAGGAGGGAGGGAGGGAGGGGGGTGAGTGCGGGGGGGGGGGGGATGCAACAGAGGGAAGGGGATGAAGAAGAGGCAGAGAGAAAAGGGTGGAGAGAGGGAGTGGTGAACAGAAGAAGAGGGGGGGGGGGGGGGAAGTGAAGTGACAGTGATGAACAGTGCAGGGGAGAGAGGGAACTGTGGGAAAATGGGGATGCTGCTCAACTGTGGATCGTCATCTTCCTCCCCCTCTATCCCTCCCTCCTTCTCCTCCCCCTCTATCCCTCCTCTCCTCCCCCTCTATCCCTCCCTTCTTCTCCTCACCCTCTATCCCTCCCTCCTTCTCCTCACCCTCTAACCCTCCCTCCTTCTCCTCAACCCTCTATCCTCCCTCCTTCTCCTCACCCTCTATCCCTCCCTTCCTTCTCCTCACCCTCTAACCCTCCCTCCTTCTTCCTCACCCTCTATCCCTCCCTCCTTCTCCTCACCCTCCTAACCCTCCCTCACTTCCTCCTCACACCTCTATCACCCTCCTTCTTCTCCTCGCCTCTAAATCCCTCCCTCCCTCCTTACTCCTCACCCTCTAACCCTCCCGCCTTCTCCTCACACCTCTATCCTCCCGTCCTTCTCGCTCGCCCTTCTATCCCTCCCTCCCTCCTTCTCCTCACCCTCTATCCCTCCCTCCTTCTCACACTTTATCTCTCTCCTTCTCCTCACCCTTCCTCCTTCTCATTACCCTCCACCCCTCCCTCCTCCTCCTCCCCTCCCGCCCTTTCTCCCCAGGCCAGATGGAGCCAGTACAGAGAAAGTGTTCATTCATGAGGATTGTTAACTTCACCTAACACTACCCCCCCCCCCCCCCTCCTCCTCCTCCTGCTGCACCCAGCAGGCACACCCTGGCATGGGGGGCAAAGGGTTAGACTGGAGATCTCGACATTATAGCATCTTCACTCTGCTTTAGAGGGCTGTGCATTGCGTTGTTAACACACACACACACTACAGTGACTACACTACATAACCCTGGCCCTAGCCCTACACTACTCTACATAACCCTGGCCCTAGCCCTACACTACATAACCCTGGCCATAACCCTACACTACATAACCCTGGCCATAACCCTACACTACTCTACATAACCCTGGCCATAACCCTACACTACATAACCCTGGCCATAACCCTACACTACTCTACATAACCCTGGCCATAACCCTACACTACACTACATAACCCCTGGCCATAACCCTACACTACTCTACATAACCCTGGCCATAACCCTACACTACTCTACATAACCCTGGCCATAACCCTACACTACTCTACATAACCCTACACTACACTATATAACCCTGGCCATAACCCTACACTACACTACACAACCCTGGTCATAACCCTACACTACACTATATAACCCTGGTCATAACCCTACACTACTCTACATAACCCTGGTCATAACCCTACACTACACAACCCTGGTCATAACCCTACACTACTTTACATAACCCTACACTATATAACCCTGGTCATAACCCTACACTACTCTACATAACCCTACACTACACTACACAACCCTGGTCATAACCCTACACTACTCTACATAACCCTGGTCATAACCCTACACTACACAACCCTGGTCATAACCCTACACTACTCTACATAACCCTGGTCATAACCCTACACTACTCTACATAACCCTGGTCATAACCCTACACTACACTATATAACCCTGGTCATAACCCTCCACTGAACAGATAACAGATCAGCAGACTGGTGTGATCCAGCTTGGCCTCGTTCCAGCTGACATCTTCACAGGTCCTCTACTGTCTGCTGTGGCCTTCCCGGAAACACACACTTTTCTGTTGTCTACTCTTCTTAGTGTCTCCATCTTTTTTCGTGTCTTTCTCTACAAACGCTTTACACACACACACACACACGTTCTGTCCTACTACACACACAGTGTGAGACACACACACACACACAACTCCACCGCACCTGGAGCCTTTACATTGCAGGCCTCCTCCTACACACTCTTTCCCACCAATTCATCAGGCCCCTCTTTCTCTAAGCTCTGCACCCTCCCCATCCCCCATCCATGACCCCCTCAGACATATACACACCAACTTCTACCCAGCAACACACACACACACACACACACACACACACTATCCTGTTTAAACACACTTTCTCACACAGACACACACACACACCCCCCATCCCGAGGCCCCAGGAAGCTCTGGCTGTGAGCTCTAACTGAAACCAGCTGTTAGAAATACCAGAATGATGAACACACACACACACACACACACACTTCACCCTTGCACAATCAGGGTTTATTACTGCGTGAGGTATGAGGTCACTGTACGGCTGGCGCTGGAAGCAAAAGTTACAGCCTCTTAAAAAACACCAAAATACACACACACACACAACTCATCGAGCCGGGGCCTACACTGGCGCACGGGGAATTTCGGATCGGCCTCCATTCTGGGATGCGAATCGGGTTTTTAACGGGGAAGAGAAACCCCCTTCGATGTGTCTCACAAAACGTGGCGCCGCGCGCACGCGCAGGGAGGGGACGCGCGCGTGACGAGCGCACCCACGGGGAGGAATGCGCCTCTTCCCTTTGTCCCCCATCCCGCGCGGCCCCTCCTCCCCGGGCCGGCCGCACCGACAGCGCCCTGGCGTGCCGTGCCTCACCCGTGTCCTGGGCAGGGACACGGGCAGGAGGGCGGTCTGTTCTGGGGCGATATTGCTGGAGGGGGAACCCCCCCCACGTGCGAACGCCGGACAGGAAGGCCCGGGAGAGGACAGACGCCAACGGCGCGCCGCGCGGGGGGGGGATCGAACCCGGGAGCTTCTCGGCGTGAGGCGACAGGGCAAAGCCGTTAAGCCTCGCGCCCTAGACAAAGACCGCAGGGCTCTTGTAGGGCGTTCTCTCTTATCGGTAACTAGATAGCGGCTTGATCCAGGAAGGAATACGGCGAGTTTGGTTAGCAACCCCGGGGCGACGAGTGAACATGCGTGTGTGTGTGTGTGTGTGTCCCAAAAAGAAGTGTGTTTAAACGAGCGGCAAGTGCGCGCGCGTGTGTGTGCGGGGGGGAGAGTGTGTAAAGGCTGTTGCTTTTGACAAGCTTCTGTCGCGGTATTTTAAGACCTGGAAGACAATGAGGAGCAAACACGGCCATGGAGGAATGGTCCTGCTGCCAGGAGAGGCTCACTTAAACTAAACAAACAAGGAGACCTTTACACAGCACAGGAGGGAGGCCTGTCAACACCACCTACCTTCTTTAGAGAGGGAGAGAGAGAGACAGAGAGAAAGAGAGAAAGAGAGACAGAACGAGGGCGAGAGGGAGAAGGAGAGAGGAAAGAGAGAAGGAGGGCAAGAGAGGGAGAAAGAGAGAGAGAAGGAGAGAGAGAGGGAGGAACTCTCTTTGTCATGGTTGATACAGCATTTTTTTTTTTTTGTTATCTATTCACATCTTTCCACCCTGCTATTCACTGCTGCTCAAGGGTGACACCCAGGTGTGTGTGTGGAGGGGCCGTCTCAGACTCCTGGACTATTTCCCCCCCCCCCTCTGTCCGAAAACACTTTTCAACAAACTCGACTCTGTTATCGACGTGGGCCCGCGCACTCGCACGCCCCCCAGATGTGTCCGGGACGTGCGAGGCGGACGAACACGCGGGGAGGCGGCGGGCGCGGCGGCTCGGAGACAGCCTGGCGCAGGCTGTGTGTACGTTCCGCAAGCAGGGGCAGATGAGTACAGTAAACAGGGCCGTGTTATGGGTCAGCTAGCTCCCGGGCTAGCGTTAGCATGTTTACCTTCCTCTCAGACGAGCGGGGCGCGCCACGCACACACACCAAACACACCCGTTTTCCTTTTCTTTCTTTTTTTCTTTTTTAAACGCCATCCTACTGACAGGGCTGAAAAGTACACAGAGTTTCCATTGTGCCCTGAGAAGTCTGGAGGAAGGGTGAGGAGGGCTGGCAAAGGGGTGGGGTGAGTGTGTGTGGGGGGGGGGGGGGCTGGCGGAGAATAGGAGGGGGGGGGGGGGTGTTGGAGTATCAACCCACTCTGCTGACTTAAGTCAACATGTGCCGTTCCCTCCACACCCATGTGGGCTGAACACACACACACACACACACGCAGGACGGGAGATAGGTGAGATGCAGGGATGTTACGAGCAAACACCTGATACTGCGTGTGTGTGCGTGTCGTACAGCAGTCTGGGTGTCCCGGTGGACCGTGTGTGTGTAACTGTGTGTTAGTATAATGAGGTGTAATGCTCCCCTGTGGAGACCTGCATGAGGACCATTCACCCCCTGCTAACGACAACAATGACCCATGAACACACGAGGAGGGGAACACACAGGAATGCAGGTGTGTGCGTGTATCAGTCTGTGTGTGTGTGTGTGTGTGTGTGCAAGGGGCTTTAGCACCACTGCCCTGCATTACAAAGCAGCGAGTAAATCCACCAAAGCAGGACTTGCTAAAGGATATCACTAACATTAGCGCTGAGACCGCCGTTAGCAAACTATGGCAAACATTCTAAACAACAGCACCAAATCCGTCCATAATTCACCTGACCCGCTAAAACACTGCCCACCCCAGGGCAGGGCATCAACAGAGGCCATTATCTCAACATGAAGGAAAGGGGGGGGGGGGGGGGGGTTTAGACTTAGGAAACACAAGCGCGGTCGTAATCCCCTCTGTGGAACTCTGGGGCAAAACCCACCGCGTCGCTAGCCCGGTGGCTAACGCGGCTGAAACTGTAACTTGGTGGTATGAGGTGGTGACGATGGAAATAGTAGACAGTCACATTCCTGCTGCAGCCAGGCTTTAACAGGGGCTGTGTCCGGGCCTGTCTGGGGCCGCACCAGCACGCATTGTGTTATCACAACAGGTCGAGCACACTCATTCACACGCGTACAACATGTCGGGCTCAAAACTCACAATAGGCCACTTTCATAGACACTGCGAGGACAGTGCTCGGTCCGGCCAGGCACTGTGTCCCCAGTCATACCAGAGGGGAGGCAGCTCAGTGGAGCCTTTAGAATGACTAACCCTAATGCGGGGACACACAGAACCACACAAAGCCTGCGTGTTCTGAAAGTACCAACTTCTCAATGCATGGCTGCACACAATAAACACCAGCACCCAGGCTAAAGCCATCCGTGCGATCTGTCTCGTCTGTCACTGGTGTGTGTGGGTGTGTGTGTGTGTGTGTGTGTGCGTGCAGAAGTTTAGGAGCGCTTGCTTAGGCTTATTTGCCCCTACAGGCAAATATCTCATATCGGCTTAACTCACCCACCCAGAATCACAAAGCACAGTATCGGTGTCTAAAAATCAGGTATCCAAACTCAAAGAACGGTAGAAGTGGAGTAACATTACACACATACTTGTTTGCGAGTGTACGTGTGTATTTTTGAAGGTGTGTGAGTGAGTGATGACTCACCGTCCTGGCTCCGGGAGAAAGGGCTCCATTGGTAAGGTAAGGGTTACCAAGGTTACTGAGGTTAGCGAGGTCTGGGATCATCAGGAATGGATAACCAGCATATGGTGAAGGCTTGAACAACCCTCCATCCTGCTGTCTCCTCAAGGCTGACAGGAAACAATTCAGGAACATGGTCATGGTGTGTGACTGAATTCATAATAGGAAATGCAGGATTGACTTACTACAAATATCCGTGAGCCCAAGGAGAGAGAGGTCATTTCATTGCTGTAATATAAACTCTTGTGTTCTACAGAGATGGAGTTTTACCTTCGGCAAAGAACTCTCTCTGTCGGACATAACTTTCAAAGTCTGGTCTGGGCCGGGGACGTCTGTCAGCCTGTAGATACACATTGACAGGAAAACAAAGGCAATCACATGATGTCCGTCTCACAAACTGAATTGATCGCTTAGTTGAGTTGATTATTTTACTACTTGAGTAGGTAGCAAATAACACTGCTGCGGGCTAAACTAGCTAGGTAGCTTGCTACGTCGTCGGCTGGCTAAATGTTTTAGCTAGCTGCCTTGAAGCTAGTGTTAGCTAGCTATGCTACTAAGTTAGCTTGCCTACCTCGGAGTCGGAGGAACTGCTGTTGTTTTCGGATTCGTTGACCAGAGAGGACTTGACGTCGTCTAGATCCCGTTCGGCAGAAACATTTTCCGAGATCTTTTCCTCCTGCTCCCCTTCGTCTTTGAAAGATATCAACTCGTCGTTCGCTCCCAAGTCATCCCCTCCTCCACCGTTCAACTGCGGCATGTTAAAATTTGTGTAACAAACTATGTTGTTGTTGTTGCTAGCTAGCTACTGTCTCCGTTTGGACAAACGCATCTATCGAATCCGATTAGATAGCCAGCATATCCTATCCTACTTTAAACCCAGCTACAATGAGAACTCAATAAAAATTTAAGAAAGCTTGCTAGCTTTTCAACTGGCTAATTTCTGTGTAAAGTCGCCAGCCAACATTCAATGCACGTTCATTTTCTTGCTTGCTCAAATTCCTGAGGGTGGGCGCTCGTCTTCCTTCTTGTCGCGTCTCTCCAGACAGGAAAAAGTAGAAACTGCAAGTCACTTAGATAAAAAAACACACACATCCAGATAGTAAAATCCATATGTGCAAATATTTTTGCTAAACTTGCAACGTTACCAACGATGGAAAAATCGAGAGAAAAAGACAAATGACAAAGAAAGCAGTAAGCTATTGACGCCTGTAGCGAGCGCTGTACACGCGCCACAAAAAAAGTTTCTGAGCTGTGTGTTCCAGAGGAAATATGTCAGATCCGCAGTCTGGCAGTGCTATTTACTTATTTCCCGACGATTATCCAATTTGCACGATGTGTAACGTCCATTGACGGCATTTAAAGAGGTCGTTTCCGCATATTAAAATCCTTGCTGATTCAAGACAAAATGCTTGTTGGTTGTTGTACAGAGGCGTGGGAACGTAGGGCCGCTTGGCGTTTCTGAAGTGGAGTGGAAGGAAAAGCCAGGCCGTCGGGAGAGGCGAGGGGGAGGAGACTAGAAGCGAATGGTCCTGGGCAGATCCAGGATCCGTTTAAACATCCAAAGCTCAAACCTCACCAATGTTCAAGGAAAAATGTCCAACTGATCATAGAACAGTAAGCATTGGCAACAATTTCACCCCAGACTCCAAGGGAGACAAGGGAAGGAAGGGGGAGGTGTTTGGGCGGAAAAAACGACCCCTCTTTCAGTTTCTAGGGTGCCGTTCAAAACCAGCCTTCTTGGCCCAGATTGAATAAGGCCGTCCAACTACGATTTTGGAGTTGTTCCTTGCGCTGATAGATAAATAGAAGACGAAAAACGCATAGAGAAGTCAGATTGTTAGATATATGCACCAGAAGAAGCATTAATGCTGTATAGGACCATGACCTATTTGATTTAAATCTATGTAATCCAAACATTGGACATATCGTGTATGGTCTCCTTGACCATACTAAACTAACTTGAGATAGCATCAAAAAATCTAACTTCACGAGTTTGCAGCTGTCACATGTTCTAGACATAGAACACGCTATGGGGGTTAGTTAGGGGCCACATACATGACCAGCTGGAATAACCATGAATGTGCAACACATGTTAAGGTCATCAGTATGGGTACACAGATCTTAACATTTAGAACAGACCCAAGTAGGAGAGGGAGGGGGTGTTGGAAAGGAGAAAGAGAGGGAGAATAATATAAAAGAGAGAGAGAGAGAATGAGGAAAGAGAAAAGGGAGAAAATACTGAATGGAATAAACTATTGATGTTATGAAATCATATGATGGTTTTTATGCTGGTTATGAATATGCAATCTTCTGCCATAGAAATCTACATAGCCAAACGAAAACACAGAATGTCTGATTCTTGTTCCCGATAAACCGAAAGCCTCCCAAGGATTATCTGGAACACAATGTCATGAGACTTAGGGTGTAGAGAAAAAAAAACATAATTTTGCCTGAACCTATATTTGTTTTAACACAACACTGCCTTGCATCACTGCAGAATCAGCATGGTATGAACATTGTCTCTCTCTCATACGTCTCTGTGTCTATGCTCTCTCTCTCTCTCTCTTCTGCCAATGTCAGAGTCCAGGACACTGTTTCTGTCATCCCTCCTGATTCACTGGCTTAACAGTTTGACGCTGTTGGAATTCCAAGTGTACAAATTCCATGAAAGTGCTTTGTGCAGACAATGTGTGTGTGTCTGTGTGTGCGTGTATTGTTGTTGGTGGCTGGGTGGCTGTAACCAGAGCCTTTGGTTTGTTATCAGCTCTGACATCTCCCAGACTTCCCCACCCCCTCTCTCCCTCTGTTTTCTCTCTCTCTCTCTCCCTCTGTTTCTCTCGCTCTCGCTCTCTCTCTCTCTCTCTCTCTCTCTCTCGCTCTCTCGCTCTCTCTCTTTCTCTCTCGCTCTCGCTCGCTCTCTCTCTCCTCCACTCACTGTCCCTCAAGCGCTTTCTCTCTCTCTCTCACTCCGTGTCCCTCCTTCTCTCCTGCCCTCGTTCTCTTTGTAGCCCTGGGGCTCCAAGACTTTGAGGGAAGAGCCCTGCCTTTGTCTGCCAGTCAACGTCTGTCTAGATGACAGTGTCTTTTTGTACCTCTGGCCTCATAGGTTTATTTTACCACAGAAGTGACATATAAATCTTCAAATTCACCGCAGCCAACTCAAGCTGGCACACGGTGTGTGTGTGTGTGCCTGTGTAAGTTGTTAGTGCTATACAGGTTTATCCAGCTAAAAGCTTGCTAGTGATTTGACCCTTTCAATCATCGAGGATTTGTTCAGTTTACTACTTAAAACTGCCTGCATACCAGAATGTCACCCAGCAGACTGCTGGACAACAGGTCTCTATTTAGCAGAACGGAGAGAAGGGTTCAGTCTTGCCCTGGCTGAGTCAGCAAAGGGGAGGGGGAAGCGAGAGAAAGAGAGAGAGAGAGAGAGAGAGAGAGAGAGAGAGAGAGAGAGAGAGAGAGAGAGAGAGAGAGAGAGAGAGAGAGAGAGAGAGAGAGAGAGAGAGAGAGAGAGAGAGAGAGAGAGAGAGAGAAAGTGCGAGAAAGAGAGGGGCACAGAGTACATATGGAGTCTTGAATCCACTGGGGAAAGTAGGAAAACGTTTTCACCACATCCGGCTTCATTTCTGCCATAAAGTGAGGGGAAGGGGGTTAGATCCCCCGAATCTGCGAGCGTTAAGGCAGAGTGGCGTGTGAGTCTGTTACGAAATGTTCTCCTCTCGGAAGATGTTGTTCCGATATCCGCCATAACCGTCTCCACATCCACATACCTGTTGAAGTCAGTTGACGTGGGAGAGAGACACGCATAGTGAAGAAAACCTGCAGCTGTATGTCAGTGGGAGGGGGATTAGTATTTGATAGGGTACAGTGTTTGGAATGAGGCCAGTTTCTGAAGGGCCTCTTCCGCCCACAAGTTTTGCACATCTTTGGGAAAGGGGGGGGGGGGGGGGGGGGTGTAAACGGAGCTGCCTCCTGCCCTCCAGTCCACGCTCCCCCCCCCTCCCAAAACCCTAATTCCCCCCCCCAGCCCTCCTTAACTCTCCGCCATCCCAAGAGCCAGAAACAGAATGATTGTGGGACTGCAGCTGACGAAATGATGTGTGCGTGTTCCGAGTGTGGAAATACTCAACTGTGTGAGTAGTTTGCGAGTGTATCAGTGGGGAGGAAATCCCTCTTTTGTTCCAAAGGAAACTAAGTGTATGTTTAGTGTGTGTGTGTGCGTGCGTGTGTGTTGTAGCAGAAAGAGGGCAAGACGAGGATGAGACTTTTATATAGTGACAGCTGGAGGGAGCTCGCTAACAGCAGCATCACACATTTATGGAGGGAATGGGGGGGGGGGGGGACAGAACAAGAGGGAGAGAAAGGAGGTGGAGCACTCTAATTGCTACCATGTTGCTCTCCATGGGGAACCTGCTGCTCACAATGGACTTGTATGTGTGAGCAGTGGTCCTGTGTGTGCGCGTAATCGAGCGTGTGTGTGTGTAAGAGTGAGTGAGCGATCCCCCAAAAACGGAGAAGGTGTGTCCGATGTATATTACGCTTGTTAAATGTGTAACTAGACATTTATGGGTAAAAAGCTTCGCCCCCCCCCCCTCCCCCCGCCGCCCGCCAACCACTATCTGGTCAATCTCTACGTCTGTGTGGTTGTGTGTGTGTGTGTGGGGGGGCCTTAAGTGGGTTATGTTTCTGATCAAGCTTTCTCCATGGGACGACTGCGCTGAGAGGGGCATCTGTGCTACTGGTGCTCTGTCAGGGAAGTCGAAGCCTATCAGGTGCTGCATCGGTGATCCACCAGCAGTTTTCTCATGCCTGCAGGGCCACAAAGCTCTCAGCTCTGGTTGGTCAGGAGGTGTGCGGCTGACCAGCGGGGCAGAGAAGAATGGAGGGGCGGGCGGGTGGTGGGGGGGGGGAGGGAGGGAATGTTAATGGACCCTAATGAGGATGGAGCAAGGAGGTTTGTTAGGTGGGGGGGGGGGAGGCAGATAAGGAGGGAGTCATTCAGATAGACAAGAGTGGGGAGACAAGAGCGGAGGGACTCTGGGATGGGGGAGGGGCACGTTTTGGGTTGGGGGGGGGGGTACATTTGTGTGTGTGTGTGGGGGAGGCGGGGGGGGGATAGGATTGCGGGTGGGAGGGCGGGGGTTAATGAGAAGCACCAGGGGATAGTTTGCTCTTGAGCTGTGGTCTATCAATCACCCTATTCATTTACTTATAGACTCATCTGGCCTCCACACATGCTAATGTATGAGTGTGAGTGAGTGTGTGTGTGTGAAGTGTGTGTGTTTGTGGGGGAGGGGAACATGTTTACACTTATGTACAAAAACATTTAAAATAGACAACATGGCAAACACACACACATACATGCACAAAACAGCAGCCCAGGGGCAAGGCTGGTCTCCAGTATCGTCTGCCTGGGAGGGTGTCAGTGTCCGAATCAGGAGAGAAATTCTAGAACTTCACACCCATGCACATGTAAATACACACACATACACACACACAAAAGCACACACATGCGCCTATCATTGACATCCCTTTAAGCAACACAGTGACCTTTCAGAAGGGGATGAACTTTTCTATTTCTATTGTGTCGGTAAATACATCACGCTTTGGTTAGGTTTGAAATACACACATACACGCACAAAAAAACGAACACACACTTAAACACATTGAATTTCACAGACATTTCAGGCTTGAAGTATTTAAGAGCGTTTTAGGCTTTACAAGAATCTACTCGCAGGATAACCACAACGATCTCGCGATCTCAGTGAAACTAAATGTGAATGTATCGGATTACTAGGTTTTTAAACACAACAAGGAGAACTCTCACGAGAATGTTTGACTAATCCCATTGGTTGTTTTGTTTTTTTGGCTCGACAGAGACACCTGCTGGGGAACTTCAGTAATGCTCTCACTTACAATATGTGACCAAAAGTATCTGGACATGATCATCACATTATACAGCTCAAAAAAATCAGACACCAACATTCTTTACGTCCTTTCCAAAAACATTGAAAAGGAAGATTTTGACTGAGGAACAGAAAGGTTCCATTTAAGAGGCCACTGCAAGTTGAATCCTTGTTTTTTTTTCCAGAGCTGTAGAATCAAATTAATGGCTAGTGTCCAAAAGGCTGACATTTTGTCCAGATATGGTATCAAATAAATGTCTAGTGTCCAAAAGGTTGACATTTTGTCCAGATATAGTATAAAATGAAAGTCCAGTGTCCAGAAAGCTGACATTTTGTCCATATAAATGAATGGTGTCCAAAAGGCTGACATTTTATACAGATACAGTATCAGCTTCCCCTTCCAAAACCATGGCCATAGACACTACAGTTGGCCGTACCTCACTTTAACCAACCAATCATCAAAGGGGGCTGTTTTTTATGTTTTTTTTGCAATAGCCGTCAGTTCTCCTGGTGGAAATTCAAAGCTAAAGTATTAAATGTCATTGTAGACAATTCTGTGCCTCAAACTTTGTGACAAGAAATTGGGTAAGGCCTTTTCATGTTTCAGCTTGTTAACACTCCCATGCACAAAGCAAGGTCTTTACAGAAATGTTTTGCAGAGTTTGGTGTGGAAAGACTGGGCTGCACAGAACCCTTTGACCTCAGACCTAAACACCATCAAAAACATTTGAGATAATACATTTAATAGAATTGTTTAGGGCATTTTTGCCCCCAGTTTGGGATCAATTCTAACACCATCTACATAATCACCCAGCATCAGTGCCCTGTATCCCTAATGCTCTTGTGACTGAAGGAAAGCAAATCCTGCATCAACATTCATTAGAAAGCCTTCCCAGGATAGTGAAGGCAGTTATATAAACTAAGTGGGAACAAACTCCATATTAATGCCAATTATTTTGGAATAAGAGGTTCAACCAATAGTGTTCCGACCTCAGTATTACATGCAGGGTGCAGGCCTGGCCTAGTCTACTACACTTTAGACCTTGTCCAATCTCTTCTTAAGAGTGCTGGTAAGGACACCTTCTGTTCTACAGTCATGGTGGTCAATATCTTCAGTCTGTTAAATATGTACGGTTTGAGTAGAGCTTACATGAGCAGGTGCACCCACTAAGAATGTAGATGTTCAGGTTCTGACTTCTAAACCAACTGGTTTCCACATCACTGCAGAAGGCAGCCCGTTCTGCAAATCTCACACAATCAACACTGACACACAAATAATCAGTAGGCCTTGGCTGGTTGAGAATTACTCGCGCTTCGAAGATGGAATAAATTCTTTATGATTAGTTGGTTTTGTCCTCGTTCTGGTTCTACCATTTATAAACCTGTCGGATCAAGAGCATTGTAGTCTGAAACTCTACTATTCGTAGGGTTTCTAGTTCAAGTGGAATTACACTTTCTTCAAGAGTTTCTGTTGACAGCGCGGGTCGAGCTCACAGAATGGCGGTAAATTTGAGTAAAAACGGCGCGGCACTTATGGCCGCGTATAAAGAAGTGGTGGAGTCGAAGTTGGACACAAACTGGTGAGAGGAGCGTTGTAAACGTTACATTTCACGCACAGATTATTCACAAAAAAACAAAGGGAGCTACTCGTTTTCTTTTTTGACTGTGGTCTAAATCGCAGAATTCAAGACGGCTGAAGCCTACTGCTCGTCGTGTCATTTCGAAACAGGCCAACCAAATAGAGGTGTTGTCAAAGGCATTGTCCCAGAGTATAAAAGAAGTCCTTGTCTATCCGCATACCTGTGTGTTGTGGTTGTGTTTTTACAGGGCTTTATTCACCTACGAGGGCAACAGCAATGACATTCGTCTGGCAGACAAGGGAGGCATGTGGGATCATTATGAATTAGTACCTGAAAGAAAATCCTGTAAATAATCACGTTAGGAGTACTGTATTATAAATGTATCCGTATGATCTGTGTGTATGCGTGTAGCTGGTGGGCTGGAGGAGATGGTGGAGGAGCTGAGCAGTGGGAAAGTGATGTATGCCTTCTGTAAGGTCCAGGTCCTCAACTCCAGCCTGCCCAAATTTGTCTTCATTAACTGGGTGAGCAGCACACGTGCACAACTACAATACACTCACAAACACACAAACCAACACACACACAATCACACACACACACACACACACGCACACACACACACACACACACACTCACAAACACACAAACCAACACACACAAAATCACATAAACGCACACACACACACACACACACACAGAAACAACATTCTTAGTACACTTAACACTCAAATAATTGGTTTGTGTCCTTGTTTTCCCATGTGTGTGTGTGTGTGTGTGTTCAGACTGGTGAAGGGGTTAGGGACTCCAGGAAGGCCCTGTGTGCCAATCATGTGAGCTCTATGGCCACATTCCTAAAGGTACGTTTGAGCTGCTTTGCCTTAATCAAGAAATCAACGAGGAAATTAAAACAACCAATCAATCATCTGTGTACGGTCTCCCCTCCAGGGAGCGCATGTGACCATAAATGCTCGTGCAGAGGAGGATGTGGATCCGGAGACAATCTTGAGTAAAGTAGCCAAGGCTTCAGGGGCCAATTATAACTTTAACAAAGAGTCCTCAAAACACAGTGATGTACCCAGAGGATCTGTGGTGAGAACACACACTAGCGCTCTTTCTTCTACACACACACACCCCCCACACACACCCCCACACACAGTACTAATGACTTCCTATATTAAACAGGGTTCTGTGTATCAAAAAACCAATGCTTTGGAGGAGATCCAAAAAACCAACAAAGACAACTTCTGGGCCCAGTCTCAGGTATGGGAACAGATAAACATTGGAACTCATTCCTGAATGGTGGAAGAAAAAGAAAAATTGACATATTTCAATCCATTAAAATACTTCTTAACACATTTGGAGAAAAAAACGTGCTCATTTGCAAACGATCCCGTTTTTCTCTCAGAGGGACGAGGAGGCCCGTCGTCAGGACGACAGCAAGAGGGCAGAGGAAGACCGACAGAGGACGGAAAGGGAGAGGAAGGAGAGAGATGAACTGGAAGCTGCGCAGAGAGACCGCAGGGCGAAGGAGAGGGCCTCTGTGATAGACCAGCAGAAGTCTGTCCCTCCTCACTCAACCACGCATACTGGATATCCTTAAATAGCAGCAATACATGTCATACACCGTGCAACATTGACAGTGTCGTGTGTGTGTGTGTGTGACAGGAGCTATCAGAAGCAACAGGAAACAGAGGTTGCAGAGCAGCAGCGACAACAAACGGTGAGCTGACCTTTCCCCTCCCTGCCAAACACTCTTGCCGGGGAACCCGTCAGGCTAGACCTTCGCAGACAGGATGGACCATGGGACATCCATGTTGGTTGTGGGGTGTTTGACAGTTGAGGTTCTCCCACTTTTAGGAGCAGCAGGAGAGTGGACAGAAGCCCGCCAGGGGGATTCACTCCGCCGCCTCTGTGCAGAAAGCGAACGTGAGTGTACTTGAACATCGGGAGGGGGGTTCGTGCGTGAGGGTGTTAGAGGCTTAGAACGCACACTATTATAATACACCACATGGCTTGATCTGTGTCACTAATAGGAGGCTGCAAGTTTGATCTCTCAGAGGTCGTTTAACCCTAAAGAGGTCTTCATACAGAGAGACCAGAGTGCAGGACTGAACAATGGATCGGCAACATTTAAACCTGGTAAAAAAAAAACACAACAAAAACCAAATAATTTCACCTGTATTGGTTGCATGAAAGCAAAACGACAAAAAATACAAACTTGCTGCCTCTCTCTCCTCTTCCCCGCTGGTCTTCTGATCTCAGGGAAGCTACAGAGCCCGTTCCTGTCCCAGAAGTCCACTGAGAGAGAAGCACCATCCCAACCACTAACCCCTGCCCCCCTGCTCCCCAAGAACACTGCCTCACCTGTGCCGACTCCACCACCTGCCTCACCTGTGCCAACTCCATCACCTGCCATTTCTGCCTCTCCGGTGCCAGGCCTTTCACCTGTTGTTCCTGCCTCACCTGTGCCAGCCCTATCACCTGCCCTCCCTGCCTCACCTGTGCCAGCCCTATCACCTGCCCTCCCTGCCTCACCTGTGCCAGCCCTATCACCTGCCCTCCCTGCCTCACCTGTGCCAGCCCTATCACCTGCCCTCCCTGCCTCACCTGTGCCAGCCCTATCACCTGCCCTCCCTGCCTCACCTGTGCCAGCCCTATCACCTGCCCTACCTGCCTCACCTGTGCCAGCCCTATCACCTGCCTCACCTGTGCCATCTCCATCACCTGTTCCACTAGCTTCTTCTGTTGCACCAGCTTCACCTGTCCAACCTGAAGGTCTGTCACACACTGACACATCAATGGAACCTCTCACCCTTAGTGCCATCACAAAGGCCTTCAGGAACATGTCATTGATGGTGTGGTAAATGAGACTTATTATGTGTGTGTGTGTGTGTGTGACAGAGGCTTACGCAGAGGAGGAGTACTGGTCAGATGACTTTGACGACGTTGCAGATGACGCAGCTCAGGGTAGGCAACAAAACAACAAACCCCTTTTTCCCTGAACTCCAGCCAAGCACACAAATCCACCTCACGATCCACCTCGCCCTCACACATACCGTTGCCACGGTAACAAACCCCCAGCACACAAAAGACTCTCTTCTCTTTCTCCGGCTGCAGAGAGGCCCATTGGTCAAGACGACCTGTACAGTGGCACTCAGGAAGTGGCTGGGCCAGGGGATGAAGGAGGACTGTATGAGGACGTCGTCTGCCAGATCCCATCCACCGTGAGTCGACACTAGTCACTTTGTGGGCTTCTTCTTCTCTTGTCGCTCACAAGAGAAGAAGAAGACACACGCACTCATACAGGGGCTTCACATTTAGGCATTCAGCAGACGCTCTTATCCAGAGCGATTTAGAGTAAGTACAGGGACACCCCCCCCCCCCCCGAGGGAAGTAGGGTGAAGTGCCTCGCCCAACGACACGCCATCGTTTGGCACGGGCAGGAGTCCCACCGGCAACCTTCTGATTACTAGCCTGATTCCCTAACTGCTTAGCCTTCTGACCCCACATGACTGTTTTCCTCTGTCTTAGGTGGAGGAGCTAGAAGGGGCGGGTTTGGAAAAGGGCACCTGTGCCAGAGCCCTCTATGATTACCAGGCTGGTGAGTTGTTACCTCCTCCTTGGGCTCAATTCTAATATTTGTGTGAATTCTTTGTTCATGCTTCTCCTATTGTTCTCATTGTGACATTTGCCCTTGTATGCAGCTGATGACTCCGAGATCACCTTTGACCCTGATGACATCATCAGTGGGATAGAGATGGTGGATGAGGGTTGGTGGAGAGGATTTGGACCAGATGGACACTACGGAATGTTCCCAGCCAATTATGTTGAGCTTCTGTAGACCTTTCGACCAATCTTAACAGCAACAATTCTACTGTCTCCAAAATGTTACTTCATGGAAATATTTTCAGTGTTTCAACTCTGAGATATCAATCTTCATCAGATCAATAAAAACATACAAAATAATAATGTCAGTTGTTTGACGTTGAAAATCAAAACGTCCTCCATGGGTGGCGCAAACTTCAAAACAACGACGATGCGCTCCTGTACTCATATAAACAAGTGGCTGACATGAAGTCGAACATTGACAGGTTAGTGCTGTATGTACAGTGTCTGTATCAGATCTCTGTACATTGTAAAAACTCATAGCCAGTAGGCCTACAAGAGTTAAGAAATTATCAGTGTCTACTACTGCGGCCGTTGTCTTACCCACCATACTAAAAAGGTATAATACTGGTACAATTTAAAGGACTATTACGGATTGATTTCTAATGACGCGTTTGGCAGCTAAATAAGAACCATACGTCATATGTTTGCGACCGTTAGATGAACTACAGACGTCATTAGTCAGCAGCACCACCAGTTGTGAAAGGCTGAAAGGAGAAATGGCTGCAAGGTTACTGCTTCGCTCTGCTCTTAGAGCAGCCACAACATGCCGGTCTACCCCGGTTCCTGCTCTTGTCCGTGGAATGTCGGTGGGAGGTGAGCTGGAAACGTATAAACAAGATAAAGCTAACGAATGCATGCGACCCCATAATATCGTACAATTGTCTGCCAAGGACAGTCGAGCTAGCTCTCGCTAATGTGTACGACTCAATGTTTCGTCATTGATGCTATCGTGGTTGTTAGCTCTGTAGCTAGTTAGCAAAATGTCATCTACTTGTAACCTAGCTAGCTAGGATTTCCAAGTACAGTTAGTTATCTTGGTCTGACCAGCTTCACGTGTGGAATATTTATTTAGCTTAACCTTTCTTAGCTACTGCCATTGATTGTACAATATAAAGCTAGCTAGTCAGCACGGAAGTAGCCATTTTGCTAGTAGCTAAAACCTTCAGTGTCTGCTGTCAACATGGTTGGCTAACAGGATGCTACTTGCTAGCTAATGACACTGATGTTTTCTTACAGGAATCCCCACTGATGAAGAGCAAGCCACTGGCATGGAAAAGAAAATCATGAATGCGCTAAAGGAGGGAGCGGTAAGCCTTTACGATTATGTTATAGCTAACTAGGCGATTGCGTTCCACTGCTGTGGAAAGATTAGCATGTCGTCTAGGTCATAACGTAGAAGCTAGTTTGCTGTCATCTCCACATCTACTCAATGTTCCCCATGTAATTCCTCACGGTTCACATTTCGTCTCGCCAGGATCCGTACAGCATGCTGAAGCCCAAGGAGTATGCCGGGTCAAAGTCGGACCCCCATCTTGTGCCCTCCATCACCACCAAAAGGATTGTTGGTTGTGTCTGTACGTAATCTCTCCTCCATCTTTCAATGACTCTTTCCATTCTGTAGTCTTGTAGTTTTAACACACCGTTTGTAGTCATCACTTTATCATGGATTGAAGATGATGTGTAATCTCTCTCCTTGCAGGTGAGGAGGACAACACGGCTGTTGTGTGGTTTTGGCTCCACCAGGGGGAGGCGCAGCGCTGCCCCTCCTGCGGCTCGCACTACAAGCTGGTGCCCCACGAGCTGCCCCACTAAATGACACCCGTATATATTCTATTCAACCGTCATATGTTTTCTCCTGCTTTGACATGTCTATTACATGTCTATTACATGTCTATTACATTCACTCTGAAAGATTCCAGCAATCGTAGAGCGAGATGGAGAAGGATCAGAGCATTTTCGTCGAGTCCAAATGAAGCAGTGGTACAGTCCAGATTTTGGGCTGTGACCAGTTTCCTGTTTGGTTCACAAGGTCACCTTTGTCTCATCTCTTTGTTTCGCTCTAGTCTTTACTTGATAGTAACTTTCTAACCTCAAAAGTCTGCTTGCTCAACCTATCATTTTGTGCGACTTCCCTCGGGTCAGTTCTTATGGTATGGGACTCAATGTTATTTTATCAAACAATTCCATTAAGCAGTTTACAGACAAACACATGTACTGTATAGTGTTACGCGATCCAATTGCTCTTATGACACCAATAAAGTTGAACTCCTAATGTCTTGTCTTCCATCACGTTGTTAGAAAACAGTGAATACTAAAACACACTACTGTCATTGAAATAAATATAGTAATATCCTATTTTGCCTAGTCTGCAGCTGTCAGTGGAATGATGAATTTGCTGTTCGAAGAGATAATAATCTCATTATTTAAAAAAATAAACATTTGAAAATGTCTCCTGATGAGGAGAACATGTCTATAAAGCCTACACCACGGGTATCCAACCATGTTCCCGGAGAGCTACCTTGTCAGTGTTTGCTCCGACCACACTTATTCAATGTGATTCAACACTAGTTAAATGATCAATCAGCTAATTATTTGAGTCAGGTGTTCTAGATTAGTGTTGGAGTGGAAACCTACTGGTTTTTGCCTGTGTGCTCCTGACCAGCAGAGGATGCTGTTGACTATCAAGTCGTACTGCACCTGTTTAACATCACAGCTGTATGTTCCTCTGCAAGTTTCTCTGTAACGGATGTCATATATATATATATATATATATATATATATATATATATATTAAATAAATAAAATGTTCTATTGTCACTGTGAATCACAATCACAATGTCATTTGCCTCTGTGTACTTAACGTAATGTGATCGTGGTAATGTAAATGACCATATCCAAATGATGGTAATTAAATGAATCATTAGGCCTTGATTTGCAATCAGTCCGCTCTGTAGCATGTCCATTCGGGAATCAGCCCGTTCACTTGAGTTAGCAGCCCTTGCCCTTCTCCAACAAACCCAGTGCAACTTCTAAGGCCTCGTACACACTCCTGCACTCCTGTGAGATTTGGTTTCTATGGCTACCGAGACGAGTTGTGTATAAAGGACGGTAATACACCAATTATCCATCTCTCCCTCTCTCTTGCACTCTCTCCCCATCTGCATTCTGGCTGTTGCTTGTGAAAGCACAGTTATGATCAATAACCTGGACCAGCTTTTCCCAAACCACCTTCCTTTGACTAAACCCCACAATTACCCACTGCACAGTGGAGGGAATAGGAGGGGGGGTGGGCGAGCGAGCGAGCGGGGGTGAGATTGATTAAGAAGGAAACATTGAAAGGATGGAGAAAGATGCCCGTCCCACTGTATACTATGACGAGTGGTATAAAAGCTCATGGCGGAGTGAAGGAAGGAAACAGTCAAAACGGGAAAGAGAGCTGACTGTGATAAGAGAGAGAGAGATAGAGAGAGATAGAGAGAGAGAGGGAGAGAGCGAAAGAGAGATGAAAGCGAAGGGAAATCTTCTGAGGGAGAGAGAAGGGCGAGAGGGGAGGGAGAGATTCTACGTGGGGAGAAGTGCCCAGGAGCATTACATAAGCTGCCTTTATTAAAGATGGAGAAATTCTGCTTGATATGGCTCTGACGCCGCTCTCCCCTGGCTCTCTCTCTCTCTCTCTCTCTCTCTACTCTCTCTCTCTCGGCCTGCTCTCTGCCTCAAAGCTCTAATGGGAAGTGAGTCGTCCTGCCTCCGGGTTCCTACTGGCCCGATCTCCCCTCCCACTGGTCCAGAGGGCTTGACCCTGTCTCCAACCCCACTCTTGGGCTCCCCGTCTGTGGGTACGCCTGCCATGGAGGTCCCTGTCAGCTCCAGACCCTGGGAAGCTCCTGGGACCATTATAGCCAGAGTCCAATATGTCTGAGACAATCAGCCAAAACCTTTTAGAAACCCTGTGTGTGTGTGTGTGCATGTGGGCCTGTGTGTGTGTGTGTGTGTGTCTCTGTGTGAGAGAGATAATTGCTGTGCAAATATTTGCCAGTGTGATGGAGGTTAATAATTGAAAGGCAGCTAATTGTCTAGGTGGGCGCATATAGAGTCGACCAGAGTGGTTTTATCTATATGGTATCAATTGTAGTCATTTTATATGGCCAGATCATGGTTCTTGCTGTGTACCGCCATATATCTTCTGCTGTGCATCTAATGTGTTTGTTAAGGGCTGCTCCCTCTCCTGTGATTGTGTGCGTGCGTTAATGGGGTATGCAATGATGTGCTACTTTCTCAAAAAGGGGGGGGTGATATTACCTATTTCAAAGACCATAACCTCTGTAGCAGCGTGGGTGTGTGCGGTGTGTGTGAGTGAGATGAAGGGGGGGGGGGGGATAGGTTTGTCATTGAGAGATGATGTGTTCCTGAGAGAGAGAGGAGAAGTTGTTTTTGTTCCTTGAACAAAATGTTAATCATTTCGTTGGGCAGACAGGCAGACAGATTCTGATGCCCGGGGAGAGGGTGTGCGGAGAGGCAGGCTGTGAGGCTAGACGGAGAGACAGATAGAGGGAGAGATAAAGGGTGAAGGACAGAGGAGGAGAGAGAGAGAGGGCGGAGGGAAACACAGACTAGGATAGAGGAAGACGCCGAGGCGCGTGACTACAAAGCTTTGTGTGGTTACCGTGGAGCTCTGCCGTCGGAAAGAGGCAAGCTCTGGAGAGGAACTTGCAAACAAGTAGGGTCTCAGATCTTCGGAGGGGAACGCAGTGAGTCTTCCCGACTGTCTGTCTGTTAGTCTGAGAGTGTCTCTAGAGCATCCCAGCGCCACCCGCGTCCCCCTCAGGACCGGAGGGGCCCAGGAGTCTGAGAGCTGATGCAGCGACTGGTTCTCTTGAAAACAACAACAAAAAGCAGTAATCTAATAGGGCGAAATGGGACGCCGAGACAGATTGTCCTTCCTCAGCTGCCATACTCACTTTGTCTCATCCTTCCTGTACTACTTCCGTTCCCTGTCCTTTGTCCTTCGCCGCGTCGGTCCCTCCAGAACGTCTGTTTGACGACGCCTGGAAATCCGGTTAGGAGAATAATGAGGAAACGTGCCCACGCCGTTACAGTGCGTGTGCGCACACACGCTTGTGTGTGTGTGGGCCTGCATGTGTGCGCGTGCGTGTGTTTGCGTGTGTGCGGGTGTACGCGCGCGCGCGTGAGCAGTGGAATCGAATCGATACTTAAACAAACAAGGGCCGCTGTCCCTCCAGGTGACACGTTGCCGTAATAGTCCCACACTCAGCAGGATTAGGTCGCCTCCCTGCGAGTGCCCCCCCCCCCGGCACGTGGCCGCGGCACATGTGCCCCCATGTCGTACCAGTGGGCTTTTTGGGGTTTAGCGGACCAGCACCTGTGTGAGAGCGGGAGATTGATTTTGTTCATGGTGAGTCAGAGAGCCCACCAAAGGATGAATCATTCTCGGGAGCAGTCTCCCCCTCGGGAACACCACCCTAGGCTGAGGCGAGACAGACATGGGGGGGAGAAGACAGAGAACATGAGGGAGAGAGAGAGAGAGAGAGAGAGAGAGGGAGAGAGAGAGAGAGAGAGAGAGAGAGAGAGAGAGAGAGAGGGAGAGAGAGAGAGAGAGAGAGAGAGAGAGAGAGAGAGAGAGAGAGAGAGAGAGAGAGAGAGAGAGGTATAAATGAATGTGCTAGGCACCTTGGTATGTGTTATTTGGGTTAGCCTTCCTCGTTTGATAGAATCCTTAAGAAAATTGTTACGAAATTCTTGGACAGCCTGTTTGTGATTTCCGAGGCACTCCAGTAAGCTCCTTGATGAGTATCTCATTCAGAACACACTTCCCCCCCCCCCGGCCACACACACTCACACACACTCCACTGAAAGTACGTCCACAGCAGGACACCGCCATGACGAGCGCTTTAATCTTTCATTCAGTTTGAAATGGGTGGAGCGACGGTGCTCTCGGCTACGCTGCAACTGTCGAGAGGGGCTCGACAGTTGAAAAAACAAAATGGGGCTCTGTTCTCAATTGCTTCAAACATTTCAACGTGATTAACCCACCAAGGCTGCAGGTCCTTCCAGCTCTCCTCCAGACAGAGAGCTGGAGCAGTGGTGAGTAATGGTTAAACCGCCGTGCATCATGTGACCCACCACTGTGATCACGTGGGGCAGGCGACGCGCCCACGGGATTTCTAATGCCCTTTAACACACACGCACACACACACACACACGCGCACTGATGTTCGATTGAACACGGATCAGAACATATACAATATGCTGGTGTTTTGCCACAGCGATTACAAGGCTGTATGGACTTGGTTTCCATGACAACCACTTTAAATCTCCTACCAACGTTTCTGCTCCAACGACCAAACAACAGACCTGTATGAAGGGGTTTGTTACAAAGGTTACTGCATTTAAAACATTCCGAACGTGCAGAATCACATCTTGGTGTCTTTGTGAAATTGGACTTGAGTCTGAATTTGGTGTACGTGTGAGATGGATAGAGAAAGAGTGCAGTGAGGGTAAGTGGAGTTGCAGTGGGAGATAAGCAGGCAGTAGATTGGATCCTAAATAAAATCCCCTCGCCTCTCCTCTCATCTCTCTTCTTTTCTTCTTCCCCTCCTCCCTCCCCTCCCTCTCCTCTCCCTCCCATCTCCTCTCCTCCCATCTCCCTCTCCCTCTCCCTTCCCCTCTCCTCTCTTCTTCTCTTTAGTTCTGGTCTATTAGGTGCTTGAATACATGGGCAGTGTCCCAAAGGAGCACACTCAGATGATTGCCCATAACAATGGCCCCTGGGGGCTGAGATAGGCTGCTGGCAGCCAGAACTACCATGGATGAATCACAGATAATAGTTGTAGGAGATTGGGGGATGAGGGAGGAGGTGGGGGGGGTGGGGGGGGTGGGGGGGGGGGGGGGGAGAGGGTCTGTCGGGAGTGGGGAGGTGGGCGGTCTTATGGAAGAATTTCGGATGCCATGATGGAATTGCCTCTGAAGATCGGAGTCGATGTGTCTGATGAAAGTTTGAATACTGAAGTATTTAATTTCGGTGAGAGACGCAGGGTGTGCGCGTGTGTCTCTCGGTGTCTGTGTGCCTGTGTGCCTGTGTGCCTGTTTTCCGGTGAGAGTGCGTCATAGACCCAGAGCTTCAACAAGCACCTGCAGTTGTGAATGCATTATCAGACAAGCAGTCTAGAGGCCAGACGTCCTCTTAAAATACACACATGCCCACGCGCACACATGTACCTGCCCATTTTAATCATTTTAATCATCTGGTCCTTTTTTTGGTGTGACAATGACTGATGAAGGCCACATCGCCCCCCCCCCCCCCCCCCCAGCCCCCCTCCACACACCAATCACTGGAGACTTCATCATTGATGTCATCATTCAGCATTCAGCAGCAAAAGCCAGGGTCGAGGCCGTGGCAAGCTTTAAGTCATTTGCAGGGGATGAGGTGGAGAATGAAAACTCGAGGTTCCCAGCTGGGCACAGATCATTCTGCTCTGGTCAAACAAAATTGCTCCAGCCAATCACAGAGCTTCCACCAGCCCAGAGCAGATGGATTGATAGATGTCATCCTCCTGTCTTGGTCTTTAGTGTTCCAGCGCTCTGTTGGGGGCAGTGAAGGAGGGAGTGCATGGTGGATAAGGAAGAGATGACTGGCTTACAGCTTCTCCAGAGATCCTCCTCTCCCCGGCAGAAGCTCCAGGAAGCAGGGTCATTCCAAACCCAGCTGCCCCACTTACGAAGCCTCCGGCTGGGCTCCAGGGAGCTTGGCACATCTTTGATGGCTCCCACTGGAGCTGGTTGCACACACTGGGGGCATGCATGCGCACAAACACACAAGCACAAATCAGCTTGTTGATTGGATCACGCCAGCAGACCTTTTCGAGCATTGCCAGGCCTCTGACGTCGTAAATGAAGAGCTGGGAGCTCTTCATTTACGACGCTCTCTCACACACCACCACTCCCCCCTCACACACACCAGTCCCCCCTCACACACCATCCCCCTCACACACACCAGTTCCCCCTCACACACAGTAGTCCCCCCTCACACACACCAGTCCCCCCTCACACACAGTAGTCCCCCCTCACACACATCAGTCCCCCCTCACACACACCAGTCCCCCCTCACACACACCAGTCCCCCCTCACACACACCAGTCCCCTCACACACACCATCCCCCTCACACACACCAGTTCCCCCTCACACACACCACCATCCCCCTCACACACAGTAGTCCCCCCTCACACACACCAGTCCCCCCTCACACACAGTAGTCCCCCCTCACACACATCAGTCCCCCCTCACACACACCAGTCCCCTCACACACACCATCCCCCTCACACACACCAGTCCCCCCTCACACACACCAGTCCCCCCTCACACACACCAGTCCCCTCACACACACCAGTCCCCCCTCACACACACCAGTCCCCCCTCACACCACCATCCCCCTCACACACACCAGTCCCCCCTCACACACACCAGTCCCCCCTCACACACACCAGCCCCCTCACACACACCAGCCCCATCACCAGCCACCCCCCAATAGTCAGATTTTGATATCAAAGATCTCAAAATATGTGGTTTATATGACTTTAGTTTAGAGACAGAGCCTGGATAGAAATATAGAGTTTGGATAGAGGAATAGAGAGCCTGCATAAACAGAGCTAGATCAGTGCTGGAGGCGTGAGGCAGAGGGGGAGGGGGAAAAGGCATAGATGGAAAAGGTTTAATGAAAGTCCATAGATTACAGACAGACTTCTATTGAATAACAGTATGCTGATTCATTAGGATTCCTCCGCCCCAAATGTGCCATCTCCAAAGTGATGGCATTTCCAACCCATTTGTCCAATTGTGTACATGCCTCAGTTGTCATGGGGAACCAAAAAGCTGGAACGACCCATCAGGTCTGCCATGATGGATTTAGCTGTATGGTGAAAATGTGGAAAAACCTACAAAATTATTTTTCTCTTGAACCGTAGGTCCAATTGACTTGAAATTCCATCCACATCTGTAGAATTGATGTTTTTCCATCAATAATACAAAATGCCTGAAAAGGGTGTACTTATGTAAAGGTCCACATTGCCTCAATGTCTGTGTCAATAAATCAAATGTCCTTTTGACTGATGGTTTTTCAAACCTAACGTGCTTGAAGATGACATCCCTCTGATGTAGCCTACCGTGCAAATCAGTGTTTGTAGCTATCTAGATTGCTAGCTGTCAGTAAGATTCAGCTGTTCTATATGTCAAACAGCAATGATTTAGCTGTAGTGTTTATTTGAGCCCTCGTCTGTTTAAGTTCAGGTTAATTTTAGAATGTTTGGCCGTTTTGAGGAGGAATCCGCCATCGCTGTGTGCAGCTATATTTAGAATTAGCTTTTTTGTAAGCCCTGACTGCCTGTGAAGAATGTGGTCAAGGATCTATGGAGACCGTGCTGAACACCAATTACTGTTAAACATGCAAAGGTAATCAAACACTGTCTTCGAAATGTATCGTTTGGTAAATCAAAGAACAGCCTGTTCAGCGGCACCTGGCCTGAGCGTCCTTTAATTACACGTTCTACAAACGTTAATCACGATGCCGTGGATCGCCCCTCGGTCTCTTCAAACACAACCCAATTAGTCCGACTCCACGTCTCAGTTCCACGGTTTTTGTTGTCGAAAAGACGACGTGAGTCATTGTTCCGACCGTACTCCCAAGACATTCGGGAGGACTCGGATGCCTTGCTTACTTAAATGATTAGAACGTTCATTAAAAAGGTTCATAAACACAGTGCCCGTCTGTGAAAACCCGAAATAGGCTTTTATTAAGAGACGACACGATGGATGGCATTGTCCCCTGCATCACAGAGATAAAGCTCCAATACCTGTTGAAGAGGGCAAGGCTGGATCCTGTGTGCGAGCCAGACGAGAGAGGCGGGCTGAACAAAGGGAGAGGTAAGGAGGGGCAGAGTAGAGATGAATAAGGCCAGGCCAGGTCTAAATAGGGCGGATAGGGCGGCATGTTCATTCTTTTCTGCTCCTCCTCAGGTCACGGAGCAGCCAGCTCGAAAGGGCAGGGACGAGAGGCCGAGTCTCGCCCCCGAGAGGACATGTTACAAACCAACAGTCTTTTGAGACGGAGCCTTCCGGAACTCCCTGTCCTTCCTCCCTCCCTCTCTTGCGCGCTCTCTCTCTCTCTCTCTCTCTCTCTCTCTCTCTCTCTCTCTCTCTCTCTCTCTCTCTCTCTCTCTCTCTCTCTCTCTCTCTCTCTCTCCCTCGCCATCTTTCTCGCTTTCTTGCTCTCTGTCTCTCCCCCCCCTTTCTCTGTTTCTCTTTAAGGATCACTGCAGTGGAGCCCATGAACCTGGCTTGTACTTGATACTTTGGGTAAGATGTGGTGAAATGAAAACTGCGACCTGCCACGCAGCTCGACTTTCTTAAGTGCACCGACCACCGGCTGCACACCTGATCGCAAAGCCGATGACTTATTGACGTTCCTCAGACCTCTGTCGGCCATAAAGGAGTATGTGGGGCAGCTGGTGTCCAAGCAACCGAACCACACGTCGAAGCCAAGTGAGATACTGCTCAGCAAGAGATGTGTGTGTGTTGGGTGGGTAGTGAGATTTAACTTTCAGGGGGCGCAGTGTTGCAGTGACACACAGTAAATGGGATCATAGCAGCTGTGAAGCTTCTCCTAAGGACCTAGTTCCGTGAACCCTGAGCACACACACACACACACACACAAGCAACCGGTGCACATCAATCTCAAGAGCAGACATCATTGGACTTGATCATGGTAAATGCAGGGAAAGACTAGACACTGTTTGAGATCATATGTTTCATTTCAACAAACACACACACACACACACACACACACATCCATACACGCGCCCTCACACTGCACGTGAAATGAGATGTGGAGATGTGACAAGTGAAAGGATAGGGCAGCTAATGTTCCCTGGAGAGGGAAAGCAATTGCTTGCGCAAACGGGATTGTGCCAATCTCAGCCATCTGTGGAGGGGGAAAAGCTTCTAAGGACACCCCTTGTATTTAGGATATACACAATAATCCCCTTTCTCATATCTAAACCGTTTGTGTGTGCGCGTGATGTCAAAACGTCGGAGAGGGAAGGGAGACCGAGTTCGAGATGATTAGAGGTAGAGTGTTCATTTTGGACGGATCAGCATCGAGGAGATGGATTACCTGCAAAATACACGCTTTGACTCTTGTCACCCTCATAACAGCTCTCTCCCTCCCTCCCTCGATCTCTCTTTGTGGCTCTGGCTCTCTCTTTTCTGTCTTTCTTTCTTTCTCTCTCTCTCTCTTTCTTCAACCTTTACCCTCTATTTCTCTCTCCCCTTTCCCAGATGTGACTCATGTCGGAGATTTCGAAAAAACAATCTCTATCAAAGTAGCTGTAGGTCAGCTAAGGATCCCCCCAAAAAATCCCCCAGAATCCCCCTTCGCCTCATTTGCGCTCGAGTGACTTTGTGTCACCTTCAGCGGATGACGTTGGGAAACAATATTTGAACTTGAATGGAGCGAGTGAACGCTAAGCCTGGAGGGAACATTAACGATGCCTTTCTCCTGGCAAACAAAGCCGCTTTGCAGCGAGACAAGTCCTTTCATGTCACACGGAGAGCTGAGCTGTGAGACCAGTGGCCTTGCAGCAGAAGAAGACTAACCGTCTCCGTTTGAACATTACAATGTCTGTGATTGGTTGTTTGGGAATATGATCGCCTCCAATCTGAGAGGAGAGAAATGGGAGGGGGAGGGTGTTAAGGGGTATGTGCAGGGTCGCCGCTATAGGGTTTCTGGGCCCCCCTGGCTAATTTGTACCCCGGGCCCCAAAATCGAAATCATACAGGAGAGTATGGTGTTCTGTTGCGCACCCTGATGAGAATTGCCCTGATTGTCCTAATGTGCGATGTGACAGATGTGAACGCTAGAGCAGAGCGTCAAACGAACCTCTCCTTCGAGGGGATCCGCAGATCTGTCCCCTTCTGCCTCCGCCCAGACCCAGGACGCCGTTCAGGTAGCCTGAGATCAGAGCGCTCGCTTTCAGAGCACCGCGTCGCCATGCCCACTGTGCCATAAAGGTCCTGACCTACTGACAGAGGAGTGCCCAGCGCCCCCACACGGGTCGGCCGACCGAAAAGCGCACCTGGGTCGGTGAGCGGCTGCCAGGTTGCTAAGATACGGAGTGCCTCCATGTCCCAAGGGCCTATACTGAGCAAGGCTGGACGCAGTGTGCTGGTCAATGACACCATTCCTGGTCTGAAGGATGCAGTAAAAACCTGCTTAACTCTTAATCCCTTCCTTGGGAGGAAACATATTATGGTTTAACTATGGTAAGCTGAAGCACTGGGTGCCAAACTGAGGTTTCCTTGCATGGGGTGGCGTTTCTGCCTATCCATACAATTGATACAAACATGTGTATTTAAGGCAAATTGATTGTGTTGTAAGTCTCCTTTAGAGAGATATGGCCAAAAACGCAATTGACAAACTCAATTTAAACAAAGCGATACATGCTTGACATGGTAGTATGTCATATGTCTGCTTTGTCTGAGGAGAAATCCTTTAGAAATTCCAAAGAGGTCGTAAAGATCACTAGTTCTCCTTCGAAAGTTAGGTTATCCAATTGCGCAATCCCCTCCGAAAACACATGAACGCGCCTACACGAACACACTTTCCCCAAATAATATCTGCCGCCCCTTACCCCTCTGCTTCTCTTCATAAAAGCCGTGTTGCCGCTTACCACGTACCATTGCTCACAGCCAGGAGACAAAGCGCTCGCATCACAAGTCCCCACAGACGGCACCGTCCTGTCCGCCAGCAGTACCCGTCCTTAGTAAGGTGAGTGGTCCCACACATTCAGACACCGATTAGCCTACTGGTAAAGCTAATTTTGGAGTTACTTGGCGTTTCACACTTCAGCCTATTGCAGTTAAATGTCCGAGACGGAGTAAGGCACAACGTCAATGTCGTTACGCGTTTTAGTCTACAGAAGTGGGACAGACCTTTCAGCGAAAGAATGTATGGCATTAAGCGTTATTCTTTTGCCCGTCTATCAGAGAGGTTAGTGGTGTCGAATGTGGAATGTTTTGTTGAATAATGGATGTAGACTATGCTTACAGTTGCCAGTTCATTGCTATGCATGGTGTCTAAATAATCCTTAACGCCAGCTTTATCGAAATGAGGCAACCACCAAAGATAACGTCTTAAGGTTAGGGTTAGGGTTATCGCGGTCATCTATCCCAAAAAGTTATATTTCAAATTCTCAACAATTACATTTTCGAGTCCTGTCTTCTTTTCAATTGAGAAATATGCCGTTGGTCTTGCAGTTACACCATACTAATTACTCAACAGGCTGCCGGGGAACTTGGAAATATTTTTGGGAGACAAGCAGCAGGGTCAGTTTAAATTGTGAGATGATTGCAAGTCGCACTTGTCCTGGTGAAGGGACCAGGGTTGAGGAACACAGATGGTTGTGTTCTCAGACATGGCTGTATGAAGTGATGGTTAACGAGTGTGTGTGTGTGCTGTTTGTTTTCATATGCATGATGCTTGGCGCAGCAGTGATTACCAGCCCTGCTCTTATCAGTGTTGATAACAGTTTATACTGATGAACGTCTGAATGTTCTAGTCACGCTGTGTACCTGTGGGAACAACTGAAAAATAATCAATACCCGGCAGTCTGTAGTGTTGGTTTGAGATGCAGTAAAACCTGTGAGAAAAAAGACCAAGATGTCCAAGCACACAAATCAGTGGAGGTCCATTCAAGATTCAAGATTTGTGTTTGTCACATGATTATACGTGGTACAATATGCAGTGAATTGAGTTGTTCTACCTGCTACCACTTCAGTTCTCGAGACCAACGTTTCTTGCTGAATCTGCGTATTTACTAATTACCAAACCACCAGACTGTGAAGTATCATCCAGTGGTACATTAACTAATCATGCAGAATGAAACCCGTTATGTAGACTTTGTGTGTGTGTGTGTGTGTGTGTGTGCAAGCATGTGTGTGTGTGTAGGCAGTTGTGTGTAGTGTGGTGCCTTGCCCAACCATTTTACCTTAGGGTCTGACTTTATGTGCTGCACACTTCAAACACACACCTACACACACACTGGTTTCACGCACGCACACACACACACACACACACACACACACACACACACACACACACACACACGCATACAGCTATGTCCCCCGCGGCTGGGACTTAATACTCTGTAAATGAACTGCGGAGTGGAGAGGAGAGACAGACAATAGGATGGTCCTATAGGGGATTTCTGTATCAATTCCCTCAAGCACATTCATATGCATCCCACCACACACACACACCGACACACACACACACACACTCTTTAGAAGCACGTCTACCTGTATGCCCCTCCACACACCCCCCCCCCCCCCCCCCCACCCCACCATTCACTCTCATTAAGCATCACCAATGGAATATTGATAGGACAGTGTTCACTACCTACCTAGATACCCTGTTGTCTTGGACAGGGTACACTACCTACCTAGATACCCTGTTGTCTTGGACAGGGTACACTACCTACCTAGATACCCTGTTGTCTTGGACAGGGTACACTACCTACCTAGATACCCTGTTGTCTTGGACAGGGTACACTACCTACCAATTGTTATGGTTTAATGATGATCAATACAAGGGAGCAACTGTAAAATGATTCTCAGTTTATAACGCATGGAGAAAATATTGAAAGCAATTGTGCGATATTGGATCGGTTGTGTATACCTTTTGCTACATTATACCATTGATATCAAGAAATTCGGTTTCAGTCTCAAAGACTACAGCCATCTTCTCCCAATTAGGTAGACTGTATTTCTATAAAGCCAAAACCAGGATTAAGGACGAAGGTATTTGTTTGTCCAGGGTCTAAACCCTAACAGGCTTACATACGGTTTTGAGGATCAGAGATACGGTCAAGTTTCTTCCTACCTATCGAAACACTCTGGCGTGCAGGACAGTGGTCAATACCGACAGAACCTACACGCTCTGGTGTCGAGGACAGTGGTCCCATCCCACTTAGCTACGTAGCTGCGTACCTACCTGCAGTACCTACCCACATAAGGGCTCTTGCTCACCAGTCCTCACCCCCTTCACGAGTCTCTGTTGGCGGGTGAAGAGTGTGTTAATGAGCGTCCTCCATCTGTCTCCTGCCATCTGTGTTCCCGCTCAACTGGAACAAGAGCCTGGGCTGCAGCCCCCAGCTGTGGGGCCAGGTGTGTAAGCAGCACACATTCACACACACACACACACACACACACACACACACACACACACACACACACACACACACACACACACATACACACATGCCAACCAGGTGAGCCGAGGTCCCACCAGGTAGAGGCCAAGGTGACAAACTCGGCACCACTTGTCCTTTTTTAATGAACAAAAGCCATTGGCATGATAGGAATTTATCCTTCGAGTTTGCTCTGCATCTGGTCTCCATAGTAATTCTGCAGCCGGACCGAGCAGTTTTGATGAGTCAAGTTGTTGATGTGATTCTGTTTGATCTTAAGCAGCAAGGCCTCTGCTGGTATGAATTATGTAAATGTGTATCGTGTATTATGTGTGTGTGCGTGTGCGCGCGCGGCCGTTATGTAAATGCGAGAAGTGGCAGTGTCCTTTTCGGAGCATCACAGTCGGCTGAGTGTTATTAAATGTGAAGGACAGTCAAATTTGCTCAGGAGCACAAGTGTGAATGTGTCATCAATGGGAAATGTGTGTGCCACACGCACACACGCGCACGCGCACACGCACGCATGCAGATAGAGAGAGAGACTGAAGGATATCCAGACTCCCCTGGATCGTAGGTTGCCGTTTCCCATGCCTGACTATCCTTTCATCTCCTCGTTTGTCTTTCCAGTTCCTCTCTCTCTCCCTCGTTCGTCCCTGTGTGTCGTCTCCCACATGGTTCTTTTAACTCGCATCGAGTCCCGTTCACGGTACACGCGGAGCGCTCGTCCTCCCGTTGGTTTCCGCCCACGCCGTGGCCCCCGTCTCTCACCGTCGTCAGCCTCTCCACCCCCGCGCGCCCGACGTCAACAAGTAACAGATTCTCCACATACCTCCATCTCTATATTTAGAAAATCTCAGCATCATGCGCCTAACCCGGCCCCCCCTCCCCCTCCCCCCTCCCCCCCCCCCAACACAAAACCCAGTGCAGAGGTAGGAGGGAGGAGAGCAGACACCCCCCCCCCCCCCCCCCCCCCCCCCCCCCCCCGCCCCCGCATACACACACACACACACACACACACCCCTCTGCCCTGCCATTGTCAGTTTGGCAGAAAAGATAGGCCTCCCGTGACACCTTAACATAAACCTGAGCTGCTGCTGCAGCTAACTTCGTCCTCAAGACAATAGCAGCGTTCAACACACAAAGGAGTGCAGCTCTCCAAAGGGGAATCTCGGCTTCCAATTTCTGTCTGTGGAGGACGTGAATATATGCGATCCTGTCGTCGCCGTGACGGTTAGAGTTGTCTTTCCTCGGCTGCACGAGAGCACTTTGAACTAATGAGAAGCGTTTATGAATAATACACCACGTGAGAGCGAGAGACACGAGCAATTGACAGATTGACAAGCCGCACGCACGGCGTACCAGCGTGACGACATGAAGAGAACTAACCAGCTGGATTTGCAAAGCTTATGCTCATTAGCGATAGAACATTTCATCGTCTGACTTGACGCAGGAGCCACGGGCACCGTTGGCCACGCATTCACAGCAGTCGGATACAGTATGTTAAACGGTGGGCGACTCTGAAAACCTGCCAGCATCTCCTCTCCTGAGGTCGGCCTTCAGCACGTATCCCATTCAAAGCCTCTACAAACGGAGCGAGTCTGACTGAAAGCACAATTGTGCCATGCGTGTGTGCGCGTGCATATGCGTGTGTGTGTGTGTGTGCGCGCGCGCTGAATGAAAATAATTAGCTGGGGATGGAGAGTCCTTCGGTTAAGAGGGGCCGATGGTTAGGAGAGAGCAGGGGGAGAATAATAAGCTCTGTCCTGATTGCCAGTTCACTTAAATCGAGGAGGGGACCATACTGAATGTATTATTGTCTTATGTCTTTATTATGGTGCGTGCATGAGCCAGTCCATGTCGATTCTACACGCGTGCCTGTGTAGATTTGTGCGTGTGAGTGTGTGTGTGTGTGTGTGTGTGTGTGTGTGTGTGTGCAGATCAAATCGACTCTGTGTCTGGGAGAGGGATCGGTCCTGATGTGAAAGGGCCAGGGCTCTTAGACATGCATGTATTTCACCACAGGGTGGTTCCTGCTGAGTCTGTTTGGGCTCTGTATTCATCCCAGAAGGCCAGCCTGATCTGGGACCGTCGGTTTCTAGAACGGTGTCTCTGTAACCGGGGCACCGTGGTCAGAAATGAAAACACTGCATCTCGAACACACACACACACACACACACACACACACACACACACCACACACACACACACACAGGGTCATCATAGTGAACCTTTTGTCTGTGGTGCTTAATCTCATTTGAGGATCCTCTAATGCCACCCATGTCTCTGGTGGAGAGCGCCGTATAATCAGGCCATTAACCCGAGGGAAGGGTGTGTGCGTGTCGGTGTGTTCGTGTGTCTGTTTGTTTGCTGGATGGGAGGTTGTTTCTGGGCTTCATTGCATGATTGCACGCCTCATCTCGTTCTTCGTCTGAATTCCAAATGAACCTGTGGGTGCGCTTGTTTCTGTGTGTTTGTGTCGGCGTGCGATCCGCCGAGATGAAAACATCAATTTTAATGATCCGGTCTTGAAAAATACAGAGTGGGAAAGACATGCTAGGATGAGATGTCACACAGCAAGACGGTGTGTTCTAGAAAGGGACCCCGAGAGAGAGAGAGAGAGAGAGAGAGAGAGAGAGAGGGAGAGAGAGAGAGAGAGAGGAGAGAGAGAGAGAGAGAGAGCAGTATGCGTGAGATGGGGGGTGAGGGAGAGAACTCCACTCCTCAAGGCATTTTTTCCTCCTCTCTCCCCTCATAGAAGCCGTTCTGGGGATTGACTATGAATGTGATGAATATAGTTAGCGCGGGGTGTGACATTCGAGGGACAAAAACCACTTTCCCCTCTCATTCCATCTACCACTCATTTGATCTTGTCTCATTTTCTCCACTTCTTATATCCTCTAATCTTTGGGCATTTCCACTTTTCTCTTTTGATCATCCTCTCCCTCTCCCCTTAGAGTTCCATCCTCTGAGTGCAGTTCTGTGCCCCCCCCCCCCCCCTCTCTCTCTCTGTTCCAGGAAGCAGCCGTGGATGCCACACCAGCTCTGACCCATGGAGGGAGGCAGAGAGACTGTTCCACGGTGACCAATCCACAATCTCCTAACCTACCCCCAATCCTGCCTCTTAACCTACTCACCCTCTGACCTACTCAGCCCCGCCACTAACCTCTCCAACCTCACTTGCAGCCCACCCAACCTCACCTCTAACCTACGCAACCTCACCTCTAACCTACCCAGGCTCACCCAACTTACCCAACCTCACCTTTAACCTACCCAGGCTCACCCAACTTACCCAACCTCACCTTTAACCTACCCAGGCTCACCCAATTTACCCAACCTCACCTTTAACCTTCCTAACCTTCCATCCTACCCAAGCCCACCGACAACCTACCGAATCCCACCTCTAGCTTTTCCTAAGCCCAGCTCAAATACCCATACTCAACCCCCTGACCTACCAACCCTGTAACCTACCCAACTTCATCTCGAACCTACCTAATTCGACTTCCAACCTCTCCATCTCTAATCTATCCTCGACACCTCAACCATCTGTCTTAACCGACATATACTTCCGCCCTCCTATATTACCCCTTTCTTTTACCAGCCAGCTACACCTTCCCTCCTGACCATGTCCAATAACAGCAGCTCCCTGGGGGGCTGGGAGGCCTCTGATTGGACAGAGTCCACCACGTGCCCGCCCTCAGTGGGCGGAGCCACCTTCCTGATCGTGGCCTACAGCACGGTGATCGCCGTGGGGCTGCTGGGAAACGCCGGCCTGGTGTTCATCATCGCCAGGCAGCGGGAGTTGCGCAACGTCACCAACATCTTGATCGCCAACCTCTCCTGTTCCGACATCCTCATGTGTGTCGTGTGTCTGCCTGTCACCGTCATTTACACCCTGATGGATCGCTGGGTGCTTGGGGAGGCCCTCTGCAAGGTGAGTGAGACAGTCACACACACACACACATATTCACTGTCTATTAACACACCGGCTGTATTTTGAATGCACGCTGTAGGTGTATTAGACGGGCGTATTAGACGTTTTTCGGGCCCTCTCTTCCAGGTGACTCCGTTCATCCAGTGCATGTCAGTGACGGTGTCTATCTTCTCCCTGGTGCTGATCGCTCTGGAGCGCCACCAGCTGATCCTGCACCCCACGGGCTGGTCCCCCGCAGCCGGCCACTCCTACCTGGCTGTGGGGCTCACCTGGCTGGTGGCTTGCTTCATCTCTCTGCCCTTCCTCTCCTTTAACATTCTCACCAACGCCCCCTTCCAGAACCTCAGCCTGCCCGCCAACCCCTTCAGGTTAGGAATGGTCTCATCTGACTGTCTCTCCGACCAACCAACCACCCACCCACTCATCCATCGATCCATCCCCCCGCCCACGCATCCATCCGTCTATCCACACATCCATCCATCCACACATCCACCCATCTGTCTCAATCTCCATGTTTGTGAGTCGCTGAGACCAGGAAGGATCTGTCTTTCCAACCATCCGTCCCACCGCTCCTTCCGTCCGTGTGTCTGAAGCTGAGCGTGTGTTGTGGGCCTTGCAGGGACCACCTGATCTGCATGGAGCTGTGGCCGTCCGAGCGTCACCGCCTGGCCTACACCACCTCTCTGCTGCTGTTCCAGTACTGCCTCCCCCTGCTGCTGGTGCTGCTCTGCTACCTCCGGATCTTCCTCCGCCTCCGACGACGCAGGTCACACATGCGCCCGCCAGACGCACGCACACACACCCGCGCCTCTCGCGAAGGCAGCAGAATTGAACCCGAGGTCGCTGTAAATGCTCCCGTGCTCTCGGTGGACCTGTTGATGTGACCAGCCATGTCCTCGTGTGTCTTTATTTATCGTATTTTATGTTATATAGTATAGCCCTAGTATTTGTATTTTATTTTGTTGTACATTTTCTACATTAGTATTTTGTTCATTATGTTTAAATGTTCACTGTATGCACCTGCCCACCAAAGTAAATTCCTTGTTTGTGACCACATACTTGGCGATTAAACGATTCTGATTTTGATTCTGATTCTGATTCTGATTCAGGGACATGGTGGAGCGGAGCAGGAAGACCCGCGGAGCCCAGAGGATCAACGCCATGCTAGCGGCCATCGTGGCCGCCTTCGCCCTCTGCTGGCTGCCCCTCAACGTCTTCAACACCCTGTTCGACTGGCACCACCAGGCCTTGCCCGCCTGCCAGCACGACGCCGTCTTCTCCGCGTGCCACCTGACCGCCATGGCGTCCACCTGCGTCAACCCCGTGGTGTACGGCTTCCTCAACAGCAACTTCCAGCGCGAGCTCAAGGCCACGCTGCAGCGCTGCCACTGCGGCCTGGGGGCGCCCGAGAGCTACGAGAACTTCCCCCTCTCCACGGTGGGGAGCGAGGGCATCACCAAGGCCACCTCCCTTCACAGGATGGGCTCCCTGAACACGGCGCCCGCCAGGGCCGAGGCCGGCGACTGCGTCCACAGCTAGCCGTTTGGGCTAACGCGCGCAGACAGACAGCTACGGGGACGTGGAGGGCGACAGAGACGTGTCCGCTGGTCGCAGCCATCGGCTGGCCGCACCCGCCGAGCCGGAAGGTAACCGCAAAGCGCTAGCAGAGGGGGAGGGTAACCAGCCCTGCGCGCGGCACGGTTAACCAGCTTATTTCGACGGGAAAACAGACACTGACCAACAGACACTAAGGCTGGGTTTCCATGGCAATAGAGTTCAGCTCCCCCCCTCGAAAATAGAATGTCATCGTCATTGCAGACCGAGCAAAATGTAGAATATCGTAAACACCGAGGACAGTGTGCTGGCGGAACGAACAGCAGGAATAACGAACAGGCAACTAGGCAAGAAATGTCGTCAACAGCTTGTTAAACAAGACAAGAGAGAGAGACAGGAGAAGGGAGAGCCAGAGCCAGACAGACAGAAGAAAAAAAAAGATATTGTGAAAGTAATACAGAGTTGCGCACGGAGCGAGGCACGCCGGGCCCCTGTTTCCATGGCGATGGGCTTATTCCGAGCACTGCACCTTTTTTTCGGGTCCTCTGCAGAGCTGTCGTCATTAAGCAACACTTCTGGGGTGTTAGGCCACTGTCACGCCAATCACACCCCTCTCCATCACCCTGGCAGTCCCTCTGCCTGCCAGCCACGCCATTCCTCCACCCCCCTGCATGTCTGTCTGTCTGTCTGTCTTTCAGCCTGCCCGTCTGTCTGCGTCGCTCTGACAGCCGTCGCCGAGCAACGTCGTCCTCGGCCACGACGCTGCGGGCACTCTCCGACTCCCTAAGTGATGACGTCGAGGGAACACTCAACGTCATGAGGATGGGGACTGTCTGGCTGAAACCAGACGAAGCAGATTGGGTGCCAAGCTCCCTCTCCCTCATCCTGTCTGGCTGAGACGAGAGGCTGAGGAACCCGCACCGTGCCGTACGCTGGTCCAGCAGGTGTGGTGGTCTCCCGCATCCAGACGGGCATGTCAGTCTCGGTCTGGAGCTTGGAGGCAGGACAATGGGGCTTGGCGCACTGGGGCTCAGAAATGACAGCTGGGTGTTCAGGGGATGGAGGCTGGAGGATGGGAGACTGGGAGCTTTCTTGGGGCTTGTAGCTGGCAACTAGGGACTGAGGAATGAAGGCTAGAAAACTTCTAATCTCCATATATTATTCCCTGCCATATCCTTTGGCTAAATTGGCCAGTCTGCAAAATCCAGTAATCCCCGGCCTTAGGGAGATGCAGACCAGGAGCCTGTGAAAGCGCTTTCAACATTTGAAGTTAACATGGGCCACGGCTTATAGCTCATATGGGATTCTCAGGGATGAATCCATATTGACTTTATGATTGTGACTGATTAGAAATGCTTTGTAAACCAATCGAATTGCAGTGGAGTTGTGCATTGTGAAGATTGCTTTTGTTCTTCGTTTCCAACGACCATCCATGTGCAGTTTGTTCTGACATGCCTGCATGTCTGTGTGGTGCCTTTGTGATTTGGTTTGTGTTGCTTTGAATTGCTAATCACATTTTTACTTTTGATCTTGATTAGTCTTGATTTTAGGTTCATCTCTCCATTTCCCTCCAGTAGGAAATTAGCATGAGCTAATTACCTATTTTTTCCTGTGTGTGTGTGTGTGTGTGTGTGTGTGTGTGTGTGTGTGTGTGTGTGTGTGTGTGTGGGCATGTGTAGGCATGTGCATTTACATCTTTACATCTTTACATTTATCTTTATTAAAACAGGGATTCCACATTGAGACACATGCCGAGCATCAAATTATAAAAACACAATAGGTATTCAACCAACTGTTTTAAATGTACATCAAACATAGCAGAACAGAAAGAAGACAGACCAGAGTGCGAGGAAAGGACGAGTGTGCAAGAAGCAGTAACTGCCCAGCCGTCCGACTGGTGTGTGGACGAGGAAGATAATCACCCGATCACATCGTTAGCTTCTGCTGAGGCCTCAGGCTGGGAGATCTGATTGGCTCCCGGCCACAGGCTGTGATCACTCGCTTCCTGTTTCACCGCGACGCAGGGACGACACACTGAGCTAAAACCTTTATCCCCAGCCTAGTCATTCGGAGATGCGAACTCAATCAGCACCACGGTCTCGCTGCGACGGGGGAGCCGACCTTGCAGTACTTATTATCTCGTCGCCATGGATCAAATGGTACACCGAGGCCAATGGAATCAAGAGCGGCGTTTTTTTTTTTTTTGGAAGCTTACACGGTATTCCGTCTGAATCCTGACGCGTGCTGTCGATGCTCGATCTCTCCTTTGGACAATGAGACATGTCGACCCCCTTCGACGTCCATATGTTATTGCTTTGCAAACGCTTAAGGGACTTGCCATTGTGGGATTAAACTCTGATGTGTGTGGTCAGAGGGTTGGGGGGAAGGGGGGGGGGGTGTTCTCCGGGCTAGACAAAGCTGTGGTTTCCCATCAGGAGCGCCACGACGCTACATATTGTCCGTCTTCCTAGAAGGTTAAACCTTCCAACCATTGAACACACACGCACGCACGTATGTAGAGAGCGGTGACCCCCCAACACGCACACAGACACACACACTCGAGTGTCCACAAAGGAAATGGTTTCTTTGCATTTCCCATCCTGTTGTCCTTCCTCCGGGCGAGGACAAGGCCAGCCACATGAGCAGGAGAGCGAGCTGTTCTTCATGTTCTTATTGAGGTCCTTTCCGGACACGCAAACTCGGGGAACATGCAAAGGCCCCGGGAAATTCTTCTTTCCGTGAGGCGACAGTCAAAGGCGCTATGCCACTGTGCCTTCCTTACAGATAACAAAAGATCGCTCCCCTGACAAACCCTGCCCAATAGAACAGGGCTATCATTTCAATCTTCTTGACATTTGATTTGCCATCGAATAATACCGAAAATCAAAGCAGATACTTTCGATAGCGTAGGGTTTTGAAGGGTTTGAAGAAGCCCACAGGCTCTGGCATGGGTCGTGTCCACTGAGAGAGAAGATCAGATCCAGACAGCAGCTGTTGGTGTGCACCAGCGTGCACCAGCACCACGGCTGCCGGAGGCCTTACGGCTTCACCCCGTCCCTCTCGCCAGGACGACACAGCACCCTCGCACGCCCGCACACGTGCACGCACGCACACACACCACCCGCACACTGATCCATCTGCCAATTAAACGCTTAACCCTGAAGGTTTACCTTCTGTTTCCCGTGGCGGTTTGCCCGGCCACCATCTGCGTACCTTCAGGAGATGAACGCAGACAGGGGGTGAAAGCCATGGGCGTGAATACGGACCTTTACTTAAAGAAGACGGCATTGAAGTCAGATCCATAATTCATTCCACTTTACAAAAGATCAGGTTCCAGCTGTCCCGGCGCCAGAGGATGTGATGCCGAGTGGGGTTTCCATGGTTTCCCAGGCGGGCTGTCTCTGGGGGGGGGGCAGGGGGAGGGGGGTTGTTATTGTGAGGGTGACGCACAGGGCTAACACAGCCCGGTTAACACACACACGCACACGTAATAAGGGGTTGTTTGTGGGACTGACTCATGGCTGCTGCTCACCTAATGAAACTATGAAAGGAGAACTTTGCACACGCCCATTTTGTTATTGGCTCGAACGCAGACGACAGGTGGTTAACGCCTCGTGACTCGCGACAACATGCATAATTATCACTCGAGGTCTGTTTTCACGCGTCGGGCATTCATGAATACTGGGAGGTGTGTGTCTGAGTCTGCAAGAGTGAGTCTGCATATATCAAAGACACCGAGTGTGTGTCTGCGTGTGTGTGTGTGTGTGTGTGTGCGCGAATGGATGTGCGAAAAGCGTATGGTGTGATGGATGTCCGAACATGAATTTGTGTGGGCATAATTCCCCTCAATTTCCACGCACACATTCTCCCACTCATGCATACAGGGGATGTCATGGCGATGACAGGCACAGTGCTCATTAGGCTTAAGTTGAATAAAAGGAGTATGCTCAACCCTGTTCAATGATGTGCAACTGTTCAGCCCTGTTCAACATTTGACCTGCGTAGCCCTTGACAATGTTTACACTAAACATTTGATAACCAAGGCATCGTGTAAAAACGTGTTCATGTGCAGGCAGCATTTCAGTAACCATTTTCAACTCAAAAGTATGGTGAAATGTTTCAAAGCACTTTTCTATAACATTTCATATGAAATGTGATGATGTACATTGAGTGTGATACTGAATGTTCAAATGTACCTCACATTTCCTGGACAGCAAGATGTAACATGGAGTGTGTTTTTCTCCAAATTCGGCTTTTCCTGTAGGCATGGAAAAAGGGATTCATTGATGTGATGATTAATGTTGTGGAGCCAGTAACAGTAAGATGTAGAGTCTGTATGCTTTGCTCTCTAAAACTTCTGGAACAATCCAATGTGACTTTCTCTATCTCGCCTTCTGTTCTTCTCCTGTATCGTCATCTCTAGACAGGTAAATATGTGCTTAACTGTGTTGCACATTTGGATTTAGACTAAACCTGAAAACGATCTGCGATGTGTTGAAATACAAGAATCCAAACCAGTGTTGTGATTGTGTCTTCATTCTGGGAAATCACACACACTCCTTGATTGAATCGCATTTGAGGGGCCACTTTCAAGTCCGATTCTGAGGAGAATTGATGGTCCACTTCTCCTTTCATCTTTTTCTCCTCTCAACTTGTCGTGTCACCCCTCCTTGCGTCACTTTACCTCACCTCACCTCTGCTCCTTATAAGTACTTCTGATCAATTCAGAAGTACGATAATCCACGTATTTTTCGAAATTGTTTCAGTATCTATCATAATCCTTGTCGATGTGAGGGTCAGGGGTATGGATTAGAATCATTTTTCAGTCTCTGTGAGTGATGTACTTTGCTTTGTTTAATCTTCCTGGACTGTAATGACTTGACTGGTGATTAAGAAGTTGAAATGGGGATGGGGTTGGTGTCTATGTTGAGGGTGGAGTGTGGAGAAGCTCAAAGATAACACAGAAAACAAAGTGGACTGATAGAGATCTGAGCGGAGCATCCACCGCTACGGTTTGTCCTCCCTCCTTCCACCCACCCACCCACCCACCCACCCTCCCTCCCTCCCTCCCTCCCTCCCTCCCTCCCTCCCTCCCTCCCCTCCTTCCACCCTCCCTCCCACCCTCCCACCCTCCCTCCCCTCCCTCCGCCCTCCTTCCACCCTCCCACCCTCCCTCCCTCCGCCCTCCGCCCTCCGCCCTCCTTCCACCCACCCTCCCACCCTCCCTCCCTCCGCCCTCCGCCCTCCTTCCACCCACCCTCCCACCCTCCCTCCCTCCGCCCTCCGCCCTCCTTCCACCCACCCTTGTTGTTTTTCGTTGTACCTGCTCTCTTTCCTCTCCGGGTCGTCTTCACTCAGTGTGTTTGTGACTGAGGAACTGACCAAGCAGACAGGTATGCATACATCAGTACAGAAATCGGAACTGCTCATTACAGACACAATCGAGATCAAGCGGCTACAATGTGTGCTGGCCAAGACGATCTCCTGCTCTAGGTTCTCCTGCTGGACACGGGCTGTTAGATCTCTGAGGGACAGATGGCCCGGCACATTCACTTTATGTGTGTGTATGTGTGTGTCTGTCGGTCCGGGTGTGCTTATCTGTAATTATCTGTGTTTGTGTGTGTGTCTGTGTGTGTGGACAACTGCAGTGACACAAGTCACAAGCGAACAACTCCGAGGATTATTTCAGGCTTGGATTTGATCTCTCCTTCCCTTGATAACAAATTAGACAGACAGAACTGCTAATCCAAGATTACTTCCTGCCCTGGACGGCTGTTCATATGCAGTAAGATTGAAAAACGATATCGTGGTATAGCGGGATAAGAAATATGGGGTTAGGAGATTTAGTGTCGATAAATGTACACTGGGCCCAAATAATCCAAGATTAGGAAACGTCTGTGCACCGCCATAATCAGAAAGACAGAATGAAGTTTGGGATGTTGGTTCTAACGGTCCCCTCTAATGGTCCTGTGTCAGTTTGTCATCCTACTGGTGATGTTTGGCTCCCAAGGCGTCTGTAAGCCTGGGCCAGGCTGAGACACCAGGATGAGGGTACACACAGCTATCAGCATGAGTGGACACATACAGGTACACTTGTATACTTGGAGTTGTACTTCAGATGTCTATTGGTTATTATATGAAAATACATATAATTATTTTTTTACTCGAAAGCACTTAGGACGTTCTGTCGCTGGCGCCTCGCATTCTCTTTTCGAGGTGAAATTACTGTTTCTTCTGGTGATGATCCGAGACTGCCTCCTACAGGTGAACAAGGGTATTGCACGGCCTCCTTTTGCATCTCCTGTCGGTGACCTTGACGTACCCTCCTCAATCCTCAATCTCTGCGTCTGCAGCTCACGGTGGGCCTGCTCACTTATTCACTACCATCCAGATCTCAAGTGTGTGTGTTTGTGTGTGCGCGCTTTGATCTCCAGTATTGTTGGCCGTCTGTCAGACTTGATAGGATGCCTTTCTTCTCAGCGGGTTTAGCCGTCAACAGGTATGCTGCAGACATCAATATGGGTTGATGATGGGAAGCCACGAGAGAGAGAGAGACAGAGTGAGAGACAGAGGGAGAGACAGAGAAGGATGGCAGAGAGAATGAGAGACAGAGAGAGAAGGGGGGGGGGGGGGGCAGAGAGAGAGAGGGCGAACTGAATGGCCGATCTCTGACCAACTGGGTTTTCACACAGGTGACAACACACATGGGTCAGCAGTCATTAACTTATTTATTATACTGAATGTACAAAACAAAAAGTAAAAGCAACACTTGAATAAACAGTATTGTACATTTTTAGTCCCGTTTGACTCATTTTCGTTTTTTTTGTTGTTGTTTTGTTTGTCGTCTTCGTCGTCTTTGAAAAGCATTCCACTGTACACAAGGCTGATGAAGTTCATAACCTTTTATGAACCTTTTATGAACCTTTTATGAACTTACGAAAAAAAACACCCAGAAGCAGACGCGAAGGTTCCTGTGCTGAGGCACAGTAAGGCGGACACAGGTTTAAACACACCCCCTTACTGCCATGGATATGCAGGGAAATGAAAACAGCCAGGCTTCTACACGTACAGAGGAGGGGGGGTTAATAAAAAGGTACATAACTCATATGACATCACCAACTTGCTTAGGGTACGGCATGGGGAGATGGTTTCTATTCTACACCTAGCTTTCAACAAGTTCTGGTTCAAACATTTGTTTTTCATATATAGCTCTCGGGGCAGCCAAATATGACGAATGCATTGCTAGTATGAGCTGAATTTGGGAGGCAGGGGAATACAACATCTGGAATTTGGAGGGTGCTCACGGTCATCTCCTGAATGTGCTTATCGGCCATAGCCCCCCTCTCGCTCAACCACGGGCCCTTAGTCAGCTGACCTCCCCTCCCACAAGGATCCCCTTCTACTACTAGAGAGCACAAGAAACTGGCCTTCTTTTACCGAGTCTTCAAAGTACAGCTTAGAGTGCCACAGACATGACTGAGCGGGGCACAAACTAACATACACCTGGTTATGAGGCTGAATGGACACTGGACAGAAGTTTGAGATGTTCATCTTTGTAAAGGTCCCATTCAACATGCCCTACTTTCTAATATTAATCTAAAACCGTATATAACCGTATATAAAAACTCAGGTCAGGTTTACAGGGAGATCTTAAGTGTTGTATCGAATACATCTTTTTCAGACAAATGAACATTTGAAAAAGGGGGAGGGGGGAAAGAAATAGCATCAACTGTAACTTCTACGGTGGCCAAGAATATGGTGCTTTAAAAACCGAAACGACTGAAGAGTAAAAAATAAAGAAAAAAAAACATCTCTTCAGTTTGGAATGGATTTTTTTTTTAAACGTTTTTTTTTCTCTTCCTTTTTTTAAACAACAGCAGAAAAGACCATTTCCCTTCATTGTCATGATGCTATGGAGATACCATACTGGGCTTCGTAGGGGAAAAGACTGATATGAATACTTGAGGGTTGAGGAGTGTAGCATAGCATGGGGCTGTAATAAGAGCAGAAGCGCTCCACAGTACTGACTGGTGGCCCACCTACACCTCCCAGCCCCTGGGTGGGGGACTGGGCTCAGACAGGGGGCCTGGGTGGATCAGGCTGGGGGAAGGAGGACACACACCAGACCTAGGTCTTCCAGGGGTTTGTGTGTGTGTGGGTGGGTCAGGTTAAAAGTGGAGGTACATGGAGATGTTTGGGCGAGTAGCTAGCTATGCAAAGTGGGGATGGTGGGTGAGGGTGGCTGGGGGGGGTATTCGTGGGGGTACTTAGGGGCAGTTCTGGGGGGCAGGCTTTGAGGCACGCGCCCCCTTGTTAGAAGGTCTTCCTGTGGATGGCACGCGTTCGGTCCTCCTCGTACTCCTTCTTGGACACCCACATCTTCTTGAAGGTGTCCAACGACGCCAAGATGGAACCCCTATACCCGACCCGAGGAGGAGGGCGGAAGGGACAGAAGGTGAGGACGGGCCTCAACGCATCATCTTCACACACCACTTACTTGATCGTCTAGTCGACGCGCGTACTGCAACATTCACAGGCGAGCCACATCACTTGCAGACGGACAAAATGAAACATACCCGATCCACGTGGAGTACAGTCTCTCCTGAGGGGCGGAGATCTAGACGGGAAACAAGACACGTCAACAAGTTACACCGACGTCCTGTTCCTCGCTTCCCCCGAAGTTTGAGCGCTTTGCCTCCACAGGAGAGCCATCGCACGGAGGTAAGATTTATACAAGACTGGAAAATAATAATAAAAAATATAATGTAAAAAGCATGGAAGCCATTCTGGCCACGTCAGCGTTCGTACCTTGATCTTGACGTCTTTGGGTGCGAGTTTCTTGACTTCGCTTAGCATCCTGTCCCCAAATCCTGGTGAAGCACAGAAACGGTTAGCTGACAGGACAGTGTGGATGTGTGATGCGTGTGTGTGTGATGTTCAGAGGGGGTTTGAGCAGGTGCTGAGCTAAGGCTAAGAGGGCCATCAACCACAGAGGAAAAACCAAGTGTCAAAAAGCATTGTGGGTGTTAAAAGCGACACGCCAGTCTATTGATATTATTTAAACCGTTTTGCTGTTTAAGTAGGGCACACCTACTCTGACACAGAGTAGGTGTGCCCTTCCTGCTTAACCCTTGTGTTATCTTCAGGATCATTCTGACCCATCAGTCATTGTGACCCACCATCGTATTGCGACAACTTTACAGCATACAAAAACAAAGTGAAGCATTTTCTTTTAACCGTCGGGCTTTCTCAGACCCCCCACATCGCGAAGGTTAAAATAAAATGCATTTTATTTGTTTTTGTATTGGGTGAAATTGGGTAAACACAACGATGGTTCGTTGTGAACCTTTGGGTCATGTGACCCGAAGGCAGCAGAAGGGTTAAGCTGCATCTGTACAATGACCCACGGGCGTGAACTCTGCTAAATACACCAGTGCTGAATGGATAGACCTGCAGTTTAGAATGATATCTGAAAAGATTCACACTCATTTCAGATTACGTGTGTGTAGGTGTGTAGGTGTGTGTGTGTGTACCTTTAAGCAGTGTAGACCCTCCAGACAGGACGATGTTGGAGAATAGCGTACGCCGCAGGTCCATGTCCGACTTCTGGATAGCGAAGGCCAGAACCTCGTGAATACCTTCGCTCTCATCGCCTATCAGATCGGGTCTAAACAGCAGCTCTGGGGCCCTGAACCTGGCCGGGCCAATCTAAACAAGGGTCAGAGGTCAGATCAGGGGAGGGGGGGTCAGTCAAACAACCATGCTAGCGATGTCCAACTGTGTTTACTGCGCGTTCCAAGTCATGGATCAGGCTGTGCAACACGACGGAACGCTTACGAATCCCCCGTCTGGCGATGCCTGTGTGTCGATGTGTACCCCCCACTCACATCTAGCGTGCTCCCGTCAGGCAGCGTGTACTGAGACTTTTCCGTTTCTATAGGTCTCGTCTTTCTGGGGGTTGAGGGACAGGTAGCAGGCTCGCTGCGGAAACACGGCGCAGGCGACAGGAAACATGAGGGTTAGCGCGTATGGGAGCTTTCACATGGACATAAACACGTCTTATAGGACCACAGGAAGGAGACTTCGGAAGCTCCGCCCCCCCCAGTACCTCTTTGATGGTGCGGACCACCTCGAACTCGGCCGAGGTGTGGAAGTCGTAGCCCTCCTTGCGCAGCAGCAGGCGGAGGTAGCGGGAGACGTCGCGGCCGGCGATGTCCACCCGCATGATGGAGTGGGGGATGGCGAAGCCCTCGTAGATGGGCACGGCGTGGGTCACGCCGTCGCCCGCGTCCAACACCACGCCCGTGGTGCGGCCCGTGGCATAGCTGTGGGGCGGGAGACAGAGAGAGAGAGAGAGAGAGAGAGAGAGAGAGAGAGAGAGAGAGAGAGAGAGAGAGAGAGAGTGAGAGAGACGTCACCTCTCGAAGTGCCACCCAGGGCTCCTGTGACTGGAAGCGGGGGGGGGGAAGGACGATGACTTGGGCGCCGTACTCACAGACTGAGGACGGCCTGCATGGAAATGAAGAGGGCGGGGACGTTGAACGTCTCGAAGAAGATCTCGGCGGCTTTCTCCCGGTTCTTGCTGGGGTTGAGGGGCGCCTCGGTCAGCAACACGGGATGCTGCGCGCGGGGGGGAGAGACAGAGACAGAACCGCAATTACTCGGGGGTGTCAAACGAGCCAGAGAAACACAGGAGAGGGTCAGCGGGGAGTGAGAAGGAGAAGGAGGCCGGGGAGGGAGCATGTCAAAGGTGTTGGAAGTACGTAAGAATGGATGCTAGAGAGGAAGGAGGGGGGAGAGGGTGGGGGGGAATGGAAAGAGGAGGGGGCAGAGGATCAGAAGAGAGCCCACCTCTTCTGAGAAGGTCTGCAGCTGCTCCTTGGAGTAGACGTACTGCCAGATCCTCTCCATGTCATTCCAGTCCTTCACTATCCCATGCTCCATTGGATACCGTACTGACAGCAAGCCCCTGTGCTCCTATCAGAGAGAGAGAAAGTAACAGTGGGTGGGAAATAAGAGACAAGAGTTCGATGACACATTAACATTTAGTTGGCTCTTCCACTTCTGGGTCTGCACTGGGAGTCATGTTGACATGACTAAAAGACAATGGAGGGCGCAGAGTGAACGAAGCTGCTTTCGGTAGGTGTGGAGAGTCGCGCGGCCTACCTCAGCCTTTGGTCCGATGAAGAGGTCTCCCTCCAGAGCTCCTGCCATCACGCGTACATGCTTCGGACGTCCCACACTGGGTCACAAAGGAGAGAAAATAAGTTTAAAAAAAGAAATACTAAACACCAGAAAAAAAACACCAAGAAAGGAGAAGCTGTAGTCTCTGGCTCTGTCGTCATGTGTTACATAAATGGGTCTGCTTACTAGTTGGGGAAGCAGTATTTGGGGATTTGGTCTCCTGCAAAGCCAGCTTTGACAACACCTGACCCCTGTGAAGGAGAAAAAGAAAAGGCGGTGTTACTTACGGAGGGGCAGTTTTTTTTAATGGCTGACATTAGACAGTGGCTTTGTCTCTGTGTATGTGAGCGGTCATAAGACATGGCCTCTGGCGCTCATAAGTCATCCCCACAACCATCCTCTCTGTGGTGTTTGGTGCAGTACACACCATCTTCTGTTAGTTGTCTCCCAGTCCACAAAAATATTCACATGACAGAGGTGCTAATGCGCTTTTTGCATGGGTAAAGATTCATTTCAGTCCCGTGTATCCAAATGTGAACGTCACAGTGTTTTCAGTCGTTATCCAGCTTGCAGAGCGATGTAGTTATATGGGTCTATAAATTGCATCATGCATGGCCTTTGATTTGTGCGGCTTCCCCTCTCACTTTTGTCAAATTGATAGTGGACGCGAGAGGTGCACATTCGCCAGCATAACTCAAGGAATCAAGAATAGACTATTGAGATCCAACCAAGATGGTGCTGCTGTAGTAAACCTAGCTAGCTAGCTAAGCCCTTTATTGAGGGTGCTAACTGGCTAGTTAACTTGTTAAATAATCGTACCATGACGTTTTATACAGACGAATGATACGTCCTTTAAAAAGTAGCAAGTCAGGCAGGCACATGGGCTAATCTAAGACCGCTTGCTTTATAAGTATATGACGTTAGCACTACTAGCTATGGTAAAGTAATTACCGCTAGGCTATCAGCTAGTTAGATTAGCATGCCCATCGAACAGATTAGCTAACTGCTTTTTACAGCGCTTAGTAACACTGCAATAAATCTATGGTTAATATTGGTTACTGTTAGCAACCGATGCATATTCGACAGCAAGGATTGTCGTGGCTGAGACGCCTTGAAAATCTAGCCACAAAACAATGAAAATACTAGCTAGACAACCCTCGACAGCTAGCATAGCGGTTTGTGTGAGCTCGACACAAGGGTGTGGATGGTGAGTGACATCATACTCACATTGTCAATCACGACCGGCTGGTTTGCTATAATGTCGTAAGACTCCATGGCCGACAGATTGTTAAAGGTAGATTTCTAGGTGCAGTTCGGTGTTTATTTCTCTCTCTTTTATATTATGATCATGTAAATAACGCCCTGTCACTGTGGGCTCAGACGACTCGTCGCCGCTCCTTGCTCTGCTCACTACACCCTACCCCGTCGGTTTGACAGACATTTGGAATAGCCAATCACAGTGCTCACCACTCGACTCCACGTGCCCACTGTCAAACCTCCCTGTGTTGGTTGGCAGATGTTTACTGCAGGCCCAAAGAAGAGGACATGACGGGTTATTCAGCTAACTAGCTAGCACCTGACATTGCTGACTTGGATAGTTAATTATCTTACCAACAAGCCAAGTAGTTCGTGAACTTTAAAGGTGTTCTCAGGTAGGTAGCTAAACTAGATGTTGCTTTCAGTTTTAAACGCTGGTCACAGCTAGCGTCTTCTTACTAGGTAGCAAGCGTATGCTAACTAGCTAACGTCCAGAAGCTATTCAGCGTAGACTTTTTGTTTTGAGACCACACCTGTGGTTCTCAAAGCTATAGTAATAGGTTTTACATCTACTCTTTCAGTTTCTTCCCTAGCGAAGTATACGTACGATAGATCTAACTGACAAAGACATTAAAACTAATTGACTGAACTTCACTTTAGACATTTACAGTACTTAGCACAATTTAGCAAATTGTTAAGGTGGTAACAGGATTGAAACAGGTTAATCGGCAAAGCACTAGTCTACACCTCCTTTTGCTTGCTGGTTAAGCACTACTTGCTATCGGTTTCAGTTCTTTTAAACTGAAAAACTAAAGCTAGACGTTATGTGCCGTTCGTTTGTGTGTTTAGGCTCTGTCTAAAGTCCTACTGTCTGACTCCTGTCTCGCCCATGGTGATAACAGACCAGACTAAACATGGCCTGCGTCGAGGAGCCGCCTGAGAAGTAAGATGGGAGTTCTGTGTGCACATTTTATTAATATATCCATACAATCAATCCTAAACAGACTCGTATCTCTCCCCATCACGTGTGTGTCTGTGTATGTGCGCATGATTGCCTTTCAGACACTGTTGGGTGTGTTTTGCCACCGAAAAGGAGGACCGTGTTGCCGAGTGGGTGAGCCCCTGCAGGTGTAAGGGCTGTACCAAGTGGATTCACCAGACTTGTCTGCAGCGATGGCTTGACGAGAAGCAGAAGGGGAACAGCGGAGGAGCGGTCAGCTGCCCCCAATGTGGCACCGAGTACCGCATCATGTTCCCTAAGATGGGTAAGCGGTGGCGCTCGTGCCGACAGGTTTTCAACATGTCCTGGTTTCCAGGTGTCGCGTGAGTGTGAAAACGCCCCGTCTGCCATGTCCACCAGGCCCGCTGGTGTACTTCCTCCAGCAGGCAGACAGAGCTTTGTCCCGGGCCAGTCCATTCGCCGCCGCCGGGGTCGTCGTGGGAACCGTCTACTGGTCCGCTGTGACATACGGAGCTGTGACTGTCATGCAGGTGCCTCCACACCCAAACGCAGCGCCACTCACGGACCCCACTCAAGGAAGGCCATGTCTTTTATGCCGATGTCTGTGATTCTGTCCAGGTGGTGGGTCATAAGAAGGGACTGGATGTCATGGAACGAGCCGACCCTCTGTTCCTTCTGATGGGCTTGCCTACCATCCCCGTCATGCTGGTCCTGGGTAAGATGATCCGCTGGGAAGACTATCTGCTGAGGCTGTGGCAGAGACATTCCTCTAAACTCCAGCTGCTCCTGTCAGGTACGCCGCACGCATGCATTCATCTTCCGTTAACGCTACGCCCGCCTGGGCTTTGCGAATCCAGAGGCGAATAGTACCGCGTTTCAGCTGCTGAGAAGCTGCCGCCCTGCCTCAGGTATAGGGCGGCCCTTGCCTCGCGTGCCGGCGGACGGCGGGAGCGGCGGGGATCACCTCTCCGTGTCGCGCACCCTCTGCGGAGCGCTCGTTTTCCCCTCCATCGCCAGTCTGGTCGGACGGCTCCTGTTTCGTCGCGTGCCCTCCAGTCTCCAGCGGACCGTACTGGTGAGTCCACGCGTGGCTCTTGATGTATTCAGACTTTCGTCCGTCCCCCCCTCGGGACAGATTTGCATTCATGCGTCTTGTGTTGCACCTTTCCATGTTGGTGTCGCAGAGGCTTTGTCTGATAGTCTCTCTCCCTCCCTCCCTCCCTCTCTCCTTTCCTACAGGGCGGTATCGCGTTTGTGGCGATGAAGGGAGTGCTGAAGGTGTATTTCAAACAGCAGCAGTACCTCATTCAGGCCAATAGGCACATTCTTAACTACCCTGAGAGAGACGAGGAGAGAGAGGGGGAAGAACAGAGTGAAGGAGGAGAGGAAGACACAGAGGACAGCGGAAACGAGTGACAGTGACACCTCGAACAAACCTAACTGTGAGACAGGGAAGTCATTGTCACTGTCATAGTTATAGGGTGGCCCTTTATGCAATAGTATATGGAAAACCCGCTTTTAACTGGGAGAGATATGAAAGGGAGGTAGCTCTCAGTTGAGACTTGGGTAGTGGCTAAAGCCTTCTCTCATCCAATCCCAGATCAAGAGCCTCCCAAATGCACATGCACACACACATACTCAACCAATCAGAGCACAACTTGTATTCATTCTCAGACCTGGGTTGCACTCACTTGCATATTTTGTATTAAGTAAAACTTTTCAAACTTCAGGACTTCGGGACAATGAATTGTATTTTCGGTTTGTGCCTCCTAATCACATTGTAAGATATTCATCCAGTCACGATTGTGTGTGTTTGTACATTGTAAAGCTTATATTGCGTCACTGAACAATTAGCCTCAATAAACTTTATTTGATTGTTCACTCTGTGGAACATACATTAAGCAGTGCGAAATTCATATCAGGGTAAAGAGTGGGCTGGGAGGAAAACAGATGCTGAACAACTATGGTGTGTCATAAAGCATGTTCCAACATGTTGATTAAGCCTGTAAAAGGTATTCAATCTAAACTGAATGCGGACCTTTCTTACCTTCTCGCTATTGGACAAAACGCTTCCTCGGTCGATGATTGGATGTCTGGACTGCGGATGTTTTGGAGTTGATGTCAGTTGGAATGAGGAAAAGCGAGTACCTGCAAATAATTTTGATAAAATATGAGGAGAGTTACGATATTTGTCAACGGAAGTTCTTCTAATGGAAAGGTAATGACTGTGTAAAGTCCTTTAACACACGTGTTAGCTTAACCTTTCGCTTGCTGTGTCTTGATAGCTCTACAGCGTATTGTTGTCTCCAACTTCCCTTTCTTCACCCCCATTATGGAATTTATAAACAGTCACCGAAAGTGTATTGTGCAACACATAGGTTCAAATCGCCAGCCGGTCAGCTCATCTTCATATTTTAGTATGTGTTTGTAACAGGTCGTGGCGGTTTATGGCTCGCTTGATGACCTATTGTCCGTCGCAAGCGCCAAACTGGGAATACGAGCTACAAACGTTTATAACGGGAACGGCGGTCTTATGGACGACATAGCGCTGATAAGGTGAGTAAACGGTACATCACTACTAAGTCACAGCTGATCTAAAGATAATGGGTTACTCTCACGCATAATGTCTTGTGTATGTTCTGCAGAGATGACGATGTGCTCTACGTATCCGAAGGACACTCCTTCGATGGTGAGCTGCTAGTTCTTTTTGTCGAGTGCATTTGGCACGGATAATAATCCTAATTGCCAGGACTGGACTGGGAGGTTATGTGGCATGCGGAAACTGTATCTGTGTGTCTGTGTGTGTTAGATCAAGAGGATCCTGTTGGTCCAGGGAGATGTCCGACACACACTGACTGGCTAACTCTAAATGTTGGGGGACGAGGCTTCACCACCACACGGTAACCATGACTGCTAGTGTGAACAGTACTGCTACTAGCCCTGTAGGTGGTCTATATGTCTGAAACGCGCATGTGCACTTGTTTTCTTCCCAGAAGTACACTGGTCAGTAAGCAGCCAGAGAGTATGCTGGCCCACATGTTCCGAGATAAAGGTGATGCTTCTCTCATCAAAATGCAGCTTGTGTCGTAATGGCAGAACCACAAGTCCAATAGAGATGACGTTACCTAAATTCAAAAGGCAGTGCTTTCAATGGGTTATATCACGTTAATGTATTACATGTTGTGTGTGTGTGAAGACGTGTGGGGCAATAGGCAGGATTCTCAGGGGGCATATTTGATCGATCGCAGCCCTGAATACTTTGAGCCCATCCTAAACTACCTGAGACATGGGCAACTCATCATTAACGAAGGCATCAACCCTCTAGGTAAATATTTGAACACACCTGTAGAAACAAACACACACACACATCTATAATCTTAGCAGGCCCATAAAAAAAAACACTCTAGACAATCACATCCTGTGGTTGTCTCTCTAGGTGTACTGGAGGAAGCTCGCTTCTTTGGGATTGAGCAGCTGGCTGAACAACTGGAGACTCTGATAAAGGTGGGTTTGCACCCTTCTGGCTGTGTGTGTCTGTCTTAGGTGGGGGGGGGGGGTATACATCCTATAAGACAATGACTGTAATTCACATGTAATTAGCATGGAATCAGCTTTCTCCTGCTCACCTCCCTCATGACCTTGGCCGTCTTTTACCCAGGCTTCTCAGCCCCCCGGGGACCACTCCCCTCTAACCAGGAAGGAGTTTGTGCGTTTCCTATTGGCCACGAGTACAAAGTCAGAGCTCCGCTGTCAGGTACAAACATAATCTGTCTCCCCCCATTTCTCTCTCTCTGTCTCTCTCTCTCTCTAATCTATGATTCTATGTCTTTGTCTCTCTATATATCTCTCCCTCCCTCTCTCTATTTTACACACATACAGGCCTGTGTGATTGGTCCCGTGTGTTAGTAGTATTGTCCTGTACTTCAGCTATGTGATTGGTCCAGTGTGTTAGTAGTATTGTCCTGTACTTCAGCTATGTGATTGGTCCAGTGTGTTAGTAGTATTGTCCTGTACTTCAGCTCTGTGATTGGTCCAGTGTGTTAGTAGTATTGTCCTGTACTTCAGCTCTGTGATTGGTCCAGTGTGTTAGTAGTATTGTCCTGTACTTCAGCTATGTGATTGGTCCAGTGTGTTAGTAGTATTGTCCTGTACTTCAGCTCTGTGATTGGTCCAGTGTGTTAGTAGTATTGTCCTGTACTTCAGCTATGTGATTGGTCCAGTGTGTTAGTAGTATTGTCCTGTACTTCAGCTATGTGATTGGTCCAGTGTGTTAGTAGTATTGTCCTGTACTTCAGCTATGTGATTGGTCCAGTGTGTTAGTAGTATTGTCTTGTACTTCAGGGTCTGAACTTCAGTGGGGCCGACCTGTCTCGACTCGACCTGCGCTGCATAAACTTCAAAATGGCCAACCTGAGCTCAGCCAACCTCACCCATGCCAACCTCAGTGGTGCCAACCTGGAGAGGGCTGACCTGTCCTCGGCATGCCTTGACGTAAGTGGCTGATGAGAAGGAGAGAGAGAGAAAGAGAGAGGTTCGTCATTAAGGACTTATACTGTGGCTGTGATGGGAAGCTGATGACGATGTGAAAACTACAGTGGCATTGAACAACGTGTGTGTGTGTGTGTGTGTGTGTGTGCCTTCAGGGAGCGAACCTGCTGGGTGTTATGATGCTGTGCTCTAATGCTGAGGGGGCCTCCCTCCGAGGCTGTAACTTCGAGGACCCTGCAGGAGTCAAGGCCAACCTGGAGGGTGAGACAGAGGTCTTTGGGCTGTGTTGAGTGTGTGTGTGTGTGTGTGTGTGTGTGCGTGTGTAGGCAGCGTGCTAAGGTACTAGGTGCATGGGCTGAGATGTTTCAGTGGTATGTCTGTGTGTGTGTGTGTGTGTGTGTGTGTGTGTGTGTGTGTGTGTGTGAGAAGTTGTTTCAGTGATATGTTCCTGAGTGGGTCTGTGTGTGTCCCAGGTGCCAACCTAAAGGGGGTGGATATGGAAGGTAGTCAGATGACCGGCATCAACCTCCGTGTGGCAACGCTGAAGAATGCCAAACTGAAGAACTGCAACCTGAGAGGGGCTACGCTGGCCGGGACAGACCTGGAGGTAAACACACACTCTCTCTCCTCTCACACACGCACACACTCTCTCTCTCTCCTCTCTCTCTCTCCTCTCACACACGCACACACTCACTCTCTTTCTCTCTCTCTCTCCTCTTTCCCTCTCTCTCTCCTCTCACACACACACTCACTCTCTCTCTCTCTCTCGCTTCAAGAAATCCTCACAAATGTGAACGCCTGCGAGCGATACCCTCCATCTATCTTTGTCCCGCCAGAACTGTGACCTGTCCGGCTGTGACCTTCAGGAGGCCAATCTACGAGGCTCCAACGTCAAGGGGGCCATCTTTGAGGAGATGTTGACCGCCCTGCACATGTCCCAGAGCGTACGATGACCACCTCTGCTGAAGCACGCGCACACACACACACACTGTTGGAGGGAATGTGAAACCTGAGCTGGCTTGTCGGAAGAATCACAGTGTAAGCCTGTGCATGTGATCTAGCATATGATCTACTGAAGAACAAGCCTAGTTACTTGGGGCCCCCGGTCTACTGATATTTGGCTGTTGAGCAAAGACAATATGTTCTTACTCGGTGCTTGTGTGACTGATATTGTCCATTGTGCTGTTACTGTTGAATACCTGTTTGTTGATGATGTACAATAAATGTCTTTTTTTTGTATGATATGTCCTTCAAGCGTCATCATTTACAGTATGTGTAGATATGAAACAGAAAAAAATTCAACCAAGGCTTCTTTATCAGTTGCTCAAACGATCACACATATGAGCTACATGTGTCAGGTGGCTGAGCGGTGAGGGAGTTGGGCTAGTAACCAGAAGGTCGCTGGTTCGATTCCTTGCCGTGTCAAAATGACGTTGTGTCCTTGGGCAAGGCACTTCACCCTACTTGCCTCGGGGGGAATGTCCCTGTACTTACTGTAAGTCGCTCTGGATAAGAGCGTCTGCTAAATGACTAAATGTAAATGTACTGTTGAATACCTGTTTGTTGATGATGTACAATAAATGTCTTTTTTTAAAGTATATGTCCTTCAAGTGTCATCATTTACAGTATGTGTAGATATGAAACAGAAACGAATTCAACCAAGGCTGGGCTTCTTTATCAGTTGCTCAAACGATCACACATATGAGCTACATAAATGCCAGCTTTGTTGAAGATGTTTAAGATTAACTATTGGCCTTTATGGTGATGTCCAGCAGGGGGCAGTCAAGTCATCTGTGTCCACCGTGGCTCTTAGTATTCTGCCTCTGTGTCAGTCTGCCCACAGATACTACTGACCAATCAAGATCATCTGAATGAGATGGTACACTTTAGTAAATTACTATGCAGACTTAATTCTGACCATTCAGTTCTCTTGTCAGCCTACTTGTCGGAGATTGCATTTTACATGCACGCCTTTGCTGGGTTCTGGTGTGTGGTGTGCATGCATGTGCTCGTGTGTGTGTGTGTGTGTGAGAGAGAGATATAGTCACTGAAAGTGCATCATAAACTGATGTAGCAGACCGGTCTGGGAAGTTGCTCCAAGACGGCTCGGTGCGTTGCCTTCTGCCATGACAACTACAGATGAGCCACTGTCATGGTGATTGATGTGTTGTTATGGCAATAGAGGGGGCTGGGATGTCTGGGAAAAGGATCAGGCCCACTGGTCAACAGTTTTTATTACCTGCAGTGCGTGTGTGTGTGTGTTGGGGGGGGTTGCATCAATGTTAGTGTGCAGACGTGTGTGCTGAGCCCTCCGTGTTCGGAAGAGTTGGAACATCTCTGTCCTTAACCTCTGTGGATCTTTGGTGGACTAACTGTTTAAATGTAGAGGGGAAATGGGTTGTGGGTGGGAGGGCCTGATTGGTGTTCCTGTGGCCTGTGGTCCAATCAGAGTGGGAGATGAGTGTGACAAGAACATGAAGGGAATTGATCGAGCGGGAGACTGTGGTCTGTTTCCATAGATACCGCAAGAGTACACACTCGCGTACTTATTCCAGTCTGGTCCCAGCCGCACTTTTGACCGCAACCACCTTGAAAACCTACTTCTCCAACCGGGCCTTCTGCTGCATACTGAATAGGTTTTGTCATCCTGGATTTCAACAGAACTGGGTTTCTTCTTCATCATTCTTCAGCCATGACAGGTCCATCAAATAAACATGCTTCACCGGGCTGAAGGAGGGCGAATGGATTGCTCCACGGGATTCGAACGTATAATCACAGTCGAAGGTGGTTTATTTATTTCGCTTCTCCAGCGTGATGTGAGGCTGGGCGAGTGTGCGTCACCTGCCTTCCCGCATGTTTGTGTGTTGCTCCGTCTGCGAGGTCGAAGTGACCTTGGTAAAGCCGGGGTGTTTATGTGGAAAACAGAGAGAGAAAAAGAGAGAGGCCGAGAGAGAGAGAGAGAGAGAGAGAGAGAGAGAGAGAGAGAGGGTTTATATGAGAGCGCTTTATTAGCCGTCGCCTAGGACGACCTGGGTCTGGCAATGATCTGTGGTCCAACACAGGAAGAACATTTAGCCACAGAGGACCCGGCCGCCGTGTGTGTGTGTCTGGACACGTGTGTGTGTGTGTGTGTCTGGACACGCGTGTGTGTGTGTGTGTCTGGACACGTGTGTGTGTGTGTGTCTGGACCTGGTGTGTGTCGTACGCATTAAAGACGGCAACATTTTTAGCAGCGATAAAGGCCACTACTTCTGTCACTAATCTTCCCCAATACAACTGTGACAGTCCTTCAGGGACAAACAGCTCATTTCAGACCTCAACTCCCGGCCTAAGGCCTACGCTGTCTTACCTGACGAGGAGCACACAGCTCGAATAGAACCAAGCACCGGCCCCCTATCCCCCCGAACACATTTTTTAAACATCAATCGGATTTGGCTTCATCCGTGGAAACCTGCAAGGAACATTTACGAGAAGAGAACCCTGGCTTACGTGCACCATTCCAAATAGGCACCGGTTGCGTTTTGATGGTAGTTCAATTACAGAGAGAGGGGGGAGGTGAGTCGTGCGTGTTTTGAAGAGGAACCGTAGACAGGGGTTCCACTGACGTGAGACTACAAGATAAAGAGGAGAGAGACTATGTATTATCAGCAGCACTGTAATTATCAACTTTCTTTCACCCTCTCTTTTCATTCGCTCTTTCATCACAGTCCCTCCCCCCCTCCCTCCCCCCCCTCTCTCTTGGTAACAACCACCCACACACCTTCACTCACACACACCCCTGCATGACACCCAGTAATCAAAGACTCTCCCCTCAGGATGGGTGTGGTCAGAGACGGGCAGAAGGGTCGGCCAATGCCCGCTTCTTTGTGCCCACCCTCCTCCACCTCTCTTGGTCACGCGACAACAGACCAACGTCACTGAAATGGGGCAATTATTTATGGGAAGGTTGATTCTGAAGTCACACATAGCTCTTTCTCTCTCTCTCTCTCTCTCTCTCTCTCTCTCTCTCTCTCCCTCTCTCTCTCTCTCCTCTCTCCTCTCCTCTCTCTCTTCTCTCTCTCTCTCTCTCCTCCTCTCCCTCTCTCTCTCTCTCTCTCTCTCTCTCTCCCTCCCTCTCTCTCTCTCTCTCTCTCTCTCTCTCTCTCTCTCTCTCTCTCCCTCCCTCTCTCTCTCCCTCTCTCTCTCTCTCTCTCCCTCTCCCCTCTCCCTCTCCCTCTCCCTCTCCCTCTCTCTCTTTCTCTCTCTCTCTCTCTCTCTCTCTCTCTCTCTCTCTCTCTCTCTCTCCCTCCCTCTCCCTCTCCCTCTCCCTCTCTCTCTCTCTCCTCTCTCTCTCTCTCTCTCTCTCTCTCTCTCTCTCTCTCTCCCTCTCTCTCATGGCGTAGTGACAGCAGCCCACTCAACGATGAGCTCATCAGAACAGCAGCAGCTTGAGAGGAGATGTTGTGGATGCTGAGTCACCACAGGCCTTGTTCTTCTCCTGTTAGCCTCGGGACGCTGCCTGCTTATCACACACTGGCAGGACCGTGAGCAGATGTTCAGTCATACCTGATCAAACACACACACACACCGCTGAGTGCCCTGATAGTGGTGCATATGTACACACGACCCGTACAAGCACTCACAGTTGACTGTGTGTGTGGGCGGGCGTGTGTGAAAGAGTGAAAAGAAAAGAAAGGGGGGGGGGGGGGCTTTTGTTGTTATTTTTCTGTAGACAGTGGCTTCATTGCTGTGCTCTGTAAATAACACTGACCGTGACCGTGTTTACGCCACATTCCACAGTTTGCGGCGTCTGCGTCTCGAAACTCTCCGTCGCGGACATGCTCGCAAAAACCAAACCGGACCAGACGGTGCTCTGGCCTCAACCAAACAGCTCCCAGACCCAGGTCTCCATTCCCATGAGCTCAACCTATCCCAGCATGTGGGCCTTTGTTCCCGAGTGTCGAAGCAGACGAGGCAGCGAGCGTCGAGCTTGGAATGGAACAGGTCCCGCCCAGTCCTCCCCAAAAGCCTCAAGATCCAACCACAACAGACTCGGCCCCACCAAGCATACCAGGACTAAGCAGGATCAGCTTCCATGCGCATGCCTGGATGCACCAAGACACACACGCAGTCACACACGCATAGACACTGGTTCGTTGAAAACGCACACATGACTGACACACTCACTTGCACACATACACAGGTGCGTGGCTGAGCTCCATATTGCCCACACACAGAGCAGGCGAAGGCTTTTTGAATGAAAGCGGCTTCTCTGAACTCATTGCTCCGTTCGAACTCTATAAATACAGAGAACCACCACAGGCATGAACGTGCATATGTGCGCAAACACGCGCGCACACACACACACGCACGCAGACACACACAGTTATCGTGCATTACCAAATCGTCCAGCCCTCAACCGAGACTCTATCATTACTGTCAAGTTTACTGGAGCTGCAAATCTCACCAAAATTACACACTTTCTCTGCCGAAGATCAGAGCAAATTCATGATTTTCTTCTGTATACCAGAGAACAAATACAAAAAGAAAGGCTGACAAAGTGAGTGTATGAACTTGGGTTGAATTAACCCAGTGTCCAGCAGATATAGTTTGGACTTTGAGGTTTGATTTGGTCTGCCTCTCAGCTGACAGACTTGGCCGACAGACAGACAGACAGACAGACAGAACTACAAGCCGACAGACAGACAGACAGACAGACATAACTACAAGCCGACAGACAGAACTACAAGCCGACAGACAGACAGACAGACATAACTACAAGCCGACAGACAGACAGACAGAACTACAAGCCGACAGACAGAAACTTTTTAACAAAAGCTACTTGTAGTCATTTACATTTAGCAGACGCTCTTATCCAGAGCGACTTACAGTAAGTACAGGGACATTCTCCCCGAGGCAAGTAGGGTGAAGTGTCTTAGCCCAAGGACACAACGTCATTTTGCACAGCCGGGATTTGAACCAACAACCTTCTGATTAATAGCCCGACTCCCTAACCGCTCAGCCATCTGACCCCCAGTCTCGAATGAACCTAGTGGGGCTGGAAACTCCTGGTGCACCACGGCTGTGCCATAACTCGAGGGATAGGCGTGTGCTGGCTCTGGGTAAAGAATTGGGTGGGTCTACATTTGCGGTGTGGAGCCAGTTCTGGTTCTGGCCAGGGTCTGGGGCTGGGCTGGGCCGGTAGTAGCGGTCAGGGAGTGAGTCTGCCTGCGGAAGCTTCTGGGGTGAGGGAGCTGCAGAGGGGATGTCCTTTCTTCTTTTTCTTCTCTCTGTGCTCACGCGAAGTGGCCTGAACTCGCCACAGCTGCCATTCCGTCGATCCGCAGGCCAGGACACGGCTAGAACCAAGAACGTCTTAGAACTGGACTCTCTGTAGCTGAGAGAATACGGTGAACAGAAATACCCACCCATGTGATTCACTGGGTTTTTAAATGAGTGTGTGTTTGTGTGTTTGCGTGTGTGTTTTTGTGTGCTTGAGCACGTGTGTTGTTCTCAGTAAGCCGCCCCAAAAGTAATAAACAGAGGTGATTGCCCTTAGCGTCCAGACTCCTTTACACCCCAGTCATTATCCAAACACACACGTACACACACCCCTCACACACTGCACACACAGATAACTACACGACTCAACAACCTGCTTACATTTTCTCAGACAAACCCAAAATACTTTAGGTAACAGCTTGGTCCGTGTGTCCACCGTGTGTGTGTGTGTGTGGCTGGTTGTTCCTGGCTCACAAGGCGCCTGTGGGTACAGGGAAATGGCCACTGGGCACCTTGCAAAGACTGGAGAAGGGTGGAAAGGAGTCCGGATGTGAGACGAAATCACCTCTGTTTATTATCACTGAAGGGCTTACTTAGGCCAAACACACACAAGGACACACACACGCGCACACACATACCGGTTCTCCCTGCACTCGCAGGAACAGAACCTTGTTTCGGTCGTAAGTCCCATTTGGTGATGTGTGACTGCAGGGCTCCGTGTCTGTAGGTCTTACCTGGGAGGGGGGGGCCGGGGGGGGGAGGGGAACTGACCCCATTCACTGACAGCAGAGAGTTGTGATGTGTTTATGAGTCGAAATACACCCCACTCCCCTGCTTCCTAACTTCCCTCTGCTCGCCGCTGCCTCGGAAATAATGGCTCCAATGTGGCGTCAGCAGCAACCAGGTCCAGATGTGACCCCCCCTCCCCCTCCTAGCCCCCCAAACCCAACGCTGCTCTGCTTTCTTTTCGCAATATATCTCTCTCTCTGTCTCCCATACGTTTTCGGTCTGCCATTCACACTCTCGGTCTGTCTCTCATTCACACACACACACACACGCACACACCCACACACACACACACAGAGACAGACAGACAGTATACAAGAGTTCATCAGTCGTTCAATCACACATTAACCTCCTGCTACGTTTTCATTAAACTATCATCGGGACGACTGAAAATGTCCTCAGCTTCCTGAAGACAATGGAAATACTGTTCGCCCCTCCAAATATGTAGCTTATACATCTGGACTAGGCATGAGAGTGTAAACATAGAGAATGATCCAATCCAGCTTTTAGACATACACGCAAGTACACACACACAAACACACACCCACACACACACACTAGGAGCAGACTTCAAGTCTGCACTGACAGCAGAGTAACTAGAACAACATTAAGCTCATATGCTTTGTAGTCCTAATGTGTAGCATTTTAGCACACTGTTACTACACAATGCCTTCACATCCTGGACCAGACTGACGGACACCAGATGTACATACAGGGACAGACAGACAAGAACCAGACAGACAGAGAGACAGACAGACAGACCGAGAGACAGACAGACAGACAGACAGGACAGACAGAGACACAGACAGACAGACAGAGAGAGAGAGAGAGAGAGAGAGAGAGAGAGAGAGAGAGAGAGAGAGAGAGAGAGAGAGAGAGAGAGACAGACAGACAGACAGACATACAGACAGAGACACAGACAGACAGACAGACAGACCGAGAGACAGAGACACAGAGAGACAAGGAATGACTGACTGAGAAGGCACCTCATAAATAAACATGATTGGGATAAACTCCACTTAAGGACCACTAATGCATGCTGGGAAAGTATCTGACCTTTGGCCATTACTGCCAATAACAGGAAGCAGCAGTCTGTAACGAGCTTCACAGTTGATCCATCACACCCCAAATAACATTTACAGTATCTGCTGCAAGTTCTGCTCGCTGCCTCTCTCCATAAACTGCCCTTACCACTCACAGCCTTGTTGTTTAGCCTACTGGCATTTATGATGACATTTACAAAGACTGGGTAGACAGGCCACACAAACTGAATAGAGATGAGGAAAAAATATACCATCCCCTGTTCACTGAGGAATTGGGACATAAAGATTGATTTGTCCCATACAATGGATAACAGTATCCTCCTGTACTCCCCTCCAACTGTGCGTCCTGCCCCGCACGCACAATAACACTGTCAGGCACACACAAACGCTTTGTTCTGGCCTCACGCTCCCCACAGTGAATTCACAATTCACACTGGAGCGCACCATCCGTTGGACACTATATGTGTTTGTGTGTGTGTGTTTGTGTGTGTGTGTGTTGAGTGGTGATGTAACTAGGGCTGGTCCTGTTTAAGTAAACTTCTGATTAAGATCACAGCAAGGAGATACAGAGGAATTCTGGTGTTTTTTGTTTTTTTTTACAAACACACACACATACAAACACACACATACACAGGACAAGTTGAAAGTGGGTGTAGTGGGTGTAGTCCAACAACAACATGGCTTATCAATGGCCCAATAATATGAAGCTGTTTTTCAATGATGCCTCCATTTTGCAAATGCTACCTCAAGAAGTTGGCTTTGAAAGCTGGGCAGAGGGAGCAGGGGGGAAAGGGTGGAGGAGGGGAAATGTTTCCTTCTCAGACTCAGCCCTCTTCTCTCACACGTTCACAGAAAACACACACACACACACGGAGAGAAGTTTTGGGGGAGGTCCACGCGCTCCAAGAAGCTGCCCGAAAATGAAGTAAATTAAATATGTTACCAAGTCGCCTGCCGCTCGAAACGTAACTGTATGCTTTTTCGATTGTTAATGGTGTCAGGTTGTAAAGATTTCGCAAACTTTTTACGCGAGACAACACATTTCAGAAGACAATACCTTGGTCTTAGAGCATCGGAGTTTTCCCACGTTTTAGGAGGCGGACGGACTAGTGTTCATCTAACTTCTCCTACCAACATGAATGTTTCCAAATCAACTTTTCGTCGTGAAAACTGTTAAGCTCCTTGGTGTGGCGTTTCAATTCAACGTGAACGTTTTTTTTCATCCAATAGAACATTCATTTGCTTTCTCGCTCTTACCGCAGTCAAAGGCTGTAAAATTGGACACTATCGCTCCGGAGGACTGCTAAAAACCAAGACATCATTTATGCGAATTGATGGTTTAATTTGCATTTCACTTGCATACCAGCTACATTCGCCGTTTTCGGATCTTCTGAAGACCTTCTACAGGTAGACGTGATTATTCATGATTTATACGTTGTAATTTTGCCAGTTCAGGTTCCAGTTAATTTAATGGAAGATGGGTTCGTTCCATACGTGACTTGAGGTTAAAGTAAAGTCCTTGCTGCAGAATAACTCTGTTGCAGATCGAATTATCGGCTTAACTGTAATGTTCTTTGACGGACCCATGTACACCAAAATATTTGTAGCCTACTTCTCATGTTGGAAGGGAATAACATTGCAACTACATGCTGAATATGCAAGGCATATAATTTCCCAGAAAGTTATGCAATGCTGTTGATTTATAACTAGGTAACTTGTCTGGTGTTAATTGAAAATAGGCTTTTTATATGGGTCGTACATGTTGATATTGTTTCTTGCCTTTCCCACTCACCTGCGCGCGCGAACACACAAACACTCCGATTGAATGAAAACGCGCGGTGGGTCAGAGTGATCCAAAGGTCAGGAGGGTCGACAGGCATTTTTAATAGTCTTCTGTTCCACATGTCATCTTCAGTTAGTTCTATGGAGTGTGAGTGAGACATGTGGAGTGTGTGTGAGGATCCTCACTCCGCCTACGGCCCCCCGTAACCACAGCGACTCAGGAGAGCGCTACTGCGTTTGGGATGCGAGCAGCGAGCAGCACTCTCCAACCTGAGCAGCGTCGTTTCCGACAACTACTTCTACCGCCTCAGGCGTACTTTGAGCAGAGCAGTCAGTACTCTGGAGCCTGGCCACTGACACCATCTGGACCTGAAAGAGGAGACCCCCCTCAACCCCCCCCACTCTGTCTGCACTGTCAGCTCTCGTTCTCGTCCCTGTCCCCCCCCCACCCATACCCCTCTCAGCTGTTTTCCAGCTCTGGCTGGCAGACGCTAGCGTGGGCCTGTACCGGGAACCGACTGCTCACTCTGCCAGCTGTTCCTGATGAGCCGGTGTGTAGGTTTTCGAAGGCTCTCGACAGGAAGTTGAAGACGGATCACATTCGACAGGGAGGATGAGGCGTCCGCCCGGAGGACGGTCTTGAGAGCGAGAGGTTCGAGCGGTAGGAAAGAGCGGCGCGGCATAGGGAGGGCTTTCGGTGCAAGGGAAGATATGAGAACAGGAGAAGCTGATGATTCCTAAACCTGAGGGACTAGTTATGAGTGGACGAAGCCGTGGAAAAGAGGGCGAGGTCATTTTCGGATGACGCTTCACAGAGAGGGGGTGAGAGGTTCTTTTCCTGGCCTAGCAAGTCCCTGCCACCTGCATGCGTGTGTCTTCTCACGAGTCTGTCTGAACAGAACACGGGGGCAACGCAGTCCAGCCCCCTCTCCGAGATCTTGTTTGCATTGCACAAACATGGCGGCCGTGCTGCCTCCCCCCCCCCCCCCCTGCCAGCCTCAGCCCGGAAAGTAGAGCCACCTCAGTCCTGTTGACGGGGGAGAGAGAGAATAGTCCTGTGTTGTGTGTGGAGGTCACACATGCAGTATGACTGGTGGGGCACTGAGATGGGATGCTCTCTCACTCACTCACTCCCCTCTCTCTCTCCCTCTATCTCTGTCTCTTCGCTCCGTCAGTCTCTCTCTCTCTCTCTACCAGCTAAAGCTGGCTGTCAGATGACGTTGAAGGCCCAGTTGAGATTCTCCACCGTAAAACCCGTAAATCTGCCCCTAGACTCATTAATTTAAGAGACTCTTAAATGTTAGTGTGGGGCTGAGTTACAGGCGGTGTCTGAGGTGAGGTGTGCGCTCGCATGCTCGCTCGCGTGTGTGCGGGGGAAAGAGAGGGAGATACACGAAGGGCGTTAATGATGCCTTCATAAACGGGATGCACTACAGTATATTATAATACTGGTCAAAGTCAGGGTCACCACTCTTAACAACACACACACACACACACACACACACACACACACACACACACACACACACACACACACACACACACACACACACACACACACACACACACACACATGGTGGAGTGTTGCTGCAGCCAGTGCGTGCTGGTGTCAGTGTTGCTATACAGGCTGTGCTCATCAAGATTATGGGGGAGGAGAATCTTATAGAAGGCCTTAATGCTTGTGTATCTTCCTTATAGCCCCCCCTCCCCAACCAGCATGACTCAGTGTATGTTTTCTTGCCCCCACTAATCTGATGACACCCCGGTTTCAAAAATGTGAGACTGACTCGACCAAATGGTGTTGTGTTGCTCTGGCCAGGAAGGTGTGCTAAACCAACTGTGAGATGCCACAGCTTGGCTTTACCTCACATCTGATGGGCATTAAGGTGTGACAGCTGCTCAGTTAACTGTGTGTGTGTGTGTGTGTGGGTAAGACAAATGTGCTCACCTCACATGTCCTCTCAGAGACAGCTGTGAAGGTGAGAAGGTCTAGCGAGGTCAATTAGACTCCTCTACACCGTGTGAAAACAACCTCCAGAGGCTGGGAGGCTAGGTCCTCAGATCCAGGGTCCCAGATCCAGGGTCCCAGATCCAGGGTCCCAGATCCAGGGTCTTAGATCCAGGGTCCCAGATCCAGGGTCCCAGATCCAGGGTCCCAGATCCAGGGTCCCAGATCCAGGGTCTCAGATCCAGGGTCCCAGATCCAGGGTCCCAGATCCAGGGTCTCAGATCCAGGGTCCCAGATCCAGGGTCCCAGATCCAGGGTCCCAGATCCAGGGTCCCAGATCCAGGGTCTCAGATCCAGGGTCCCAGACCCAGGGTCTCAGATCCAGGGTCCCAGATCCAGGATCCCAGACCCAGGGTCCCAGACCCAGGGTCTCAGATCCAGGGTCTCAGATCCAGGTCTCAGATCCAGGGTCCCAGATCCAGGGTCCCAGCCCAGCCTGGCAGCATGAGACAGGAGAGCTGACCCGGCTAGATCCCACCCACTAATGTTTAGCTGTGGTCGTTTTTTGCAGAGTACCATACACCAGGCCCAGACCCAGACCAGAACCAGCATGTTGACCCCCAACTGGACCCTGCTGGTCCTCCTTGGCCTCCTGCTCCAGTGCCATCTGAACCAGGCCCGACCAGCCCTCTCCGAAACCGACACAGACTCGGGTAAGAACGCTCTCTCTCCTCTCCTACGGTGTTTCGCTTGAGTTTGATGTAACTGGAGTTAACAGGCAGGGCTGGATTGTATTAGTTCTAGCCTGTCTGTGTGTGTGCGTGTGTGTGTGTGTGTGTGGTGTGGGCCTTCTCTTCCTCCTCTCCTTTGTTAGTGAAACTCTTTCATGTCAGGCAGAGGTTCTGGTTAGGAGCTGAGAGCATGATGTTCTAATCCCTCCGACTGCCATGTGGAACTGGTATGGTCACCGGGGTAACGCTTCATTTCTGTGGAACACTGCTTCGTATAGATATTCTAAACACGAGCCACATGACAAGAAACAGGCTTTTTGAAGGTTTCGTTGTTTTGTTTGGAAGCATCTTCGAATGTTTTCATGGTGGAACCCCGGTTTGGCTCCTCAAGCACGGACTGTGGTCTGGACATCCGGGCCAGACAAACAGCAAGCCGGACACACGCACACACACACACCCCCACACACAATCAAAGTATTATGTGCGATGCAGAAATGTAAGTCTAATATAATCTCAGTTTGGAGCCCGTGTGCGTGTGCATGTTTGCTGGTGAACTCGCGTGTGTGTGTTTTCAGTTCCAGCCATCTGGCACCCAGCTGAGTCTGAGTGATACCGTTGTTTTCGAGGCTGTAAATTCTTGTTTTTCTCCCGGTCGAAAACACGGCATAAATGTTGCTTATTCGTTCCAGACTCTTCCATAAATAAAGTCCTGATCGTGGTCCCACTGCGGGTGGTCTGAAATATCAGCAGGCCACGGTGTATCATCCACAAGTTCTGGGTTGCCAAGTTTACGGTTGGCATGTATGGCAGTTCTGTGGTATTGTGCCCCTCTAGACCCCCTCCCCCGGCACCTTCCCCCCATGCCCCCCTAGGCTTTGTTCCTGCCTATCCCAGGATGGAGCGAGGGGGAGGGGGGGAGATTAGTGTGTTTGTTTGAGTGTTTAGCGGACCTTTCATAGCGGGAGGCGCGGGGAGGGAGGTCTGTGAAGTCCAGGAAGTGCTTGTGTGCTGCGCTGAGTCGTGGCGACAGCTCCTGTCTTGTCTGGGGGTGTAAGCAGAGCCGGAGGCCTCGTTCACCGTGACCTGGCTCTATAAAGAGAGGGGGGGGAGAGAGAGGTCAGGGGTTAATCTGGTGGCTGTTACGCCTGTCCCCTCCGCGGGAGCTTCACACCGACCCCAAACTCCCGCCCTTCCTGTTTTCCAAACAGACACAAACGCGCCCGCACACACTTCTTGAGTTGTTATGCGTCGTGTCCTTGGCTTTCAGCTGACCTGCTGGCTTCTTCGGAGGATGAGGAGGATGACGAGTCGTCCTCTGAAGAGAATAAGCTGTCCAGCAATCAGAAGCTGCAACGTAAGAGCCTGGTTGCCACCCTCCTCTTCCTCTCTTGATACACATAGCCCCTCCGTACTTACTCGATCATCAGTTCGATGATGTACAAACATCCAGGTGTTTGTCGTTAGCCATAGATTAGGTGCCTATCTAGAATCGAAGGGGATAACATTTTCTATCTCTCTCTCCCCCTCTCCTTCTCCCCCCCCCCCCCCCCCCCCAGCGATGCTCCCTCAGTGGGTAGCCCCCGATAAGATGGAGAAGAGGCTCCACGCAGTTCCCGCCAGCAAAACGGTCAAGTTCCGCTGCCAAGCAACAGGGAACCCCGCTCCCACCCTCCAGTGGTACAAAAACGGCAAAGAGTTCCGCAAGGACCAGCGGATCGGAGGCTTCAAGGTGTGTGTGTGTGTGTGTGTGTGTGGGGGTGGGTGGTGTATACCATGCGTGGGGCCGATCCCTAAAAACGGCTTGTTTTTTCACACTCGTTCTCTCCAACCCACCCCCGTGTGGCTCAGATCCGAGACCACATCTGGACCCTGATCATGGAGTCGGTGGTCCCCTCCGACAAGGGCAACTACACGTGCGTGGTGAAGAACGACCACGGCAGCCTGTCGCACACGTACCAGCTGGACGTCGTAGGTCAGTGGGGTCCTGTCACCGTGTCCAAGTTGACCTTCTGTCGGGAGAAAGCGGGTGGCAGGTGTGGACGAATGTGTTCGTTGACAGGACCTATGTGTGTGTTTTCAGAACGTTCGCCTCACAGACCTATCCTCCAGGCGGGTCTGCCGGCCAATCGTACGGCGGTCGTGGGTAGCAATGTGGAGTTTGTGTGTCGCGTGTTCAGCGACCCCCAGCCTCATATTCAGTGGCTCAAACACATCAGCATGAACGGCAGCAGAGTGGGGCCCGAGGGGGGGCCCTACGTACGCGTCCTGAAGGTGCACCACACACACAACCAGTCCCACTGACAACCACTCAACTGTTTCCACTCGAATCTCGGATCAACTCTAACCCTCCTTCTCCCCTTCCTCCTCTCTCTCTCTCTCTCTCTCTCTCTCTCTCTCTCTCTCTCTCTCTCTCTCTCTCTCTCTCTCTCCCTCTGCAGACAGCAGGTCTGAACACCACAGACAAGGAGATGGAGGTGTTGACTCTGAAGAACGTGTCTCTGGAAGATACTGGACAGTACACCTGTCTGGCTGGGAACTCCATTGGGGTATCCCACCACTCGGCATGGCTCTCCGTGGTCGAAGGTACACACAAACACACACACACACATGTAGACACACACCTGCCTATACTGTTTGTTGTCCATACCAGATAAAGAGTTAATGCCTTCACCCCCCCCCCCCTCTCCTCCAGACCGGCCCCCCTCCCCTGTACCGTCCCAGGCCTACTTGGAAATCTTCATCTACTGTTTTGGCTTCTTCATCATCATCCTCATGGTTTCCATAGCAGCCGTTTGCCGACTATACTGTGTTCCCAAGAAGAGCGACTTCAGTAGCCAGCTGACGGTCCACAAGCTCGCTAAGAGTATACCCCTCAGGAGACAGGTAATACACCCCCTCACTCTTTCCTCTCTCTCTCTCTCTCTCTCTCTCTCTCTCTCTCTCTCTCTCTCTGTCTCTCTCTCACACACCACACACACCTAACACCAGTTCCCCCTCTCTCCTCTCTTTCTCAATCTCTCTCTCTCTCTCTCTCTCTCTCTCTCTCTCTCTCTCTCTCTCTCTCTCTCTCTCTCCTCTCTCTCTCTCTCTCTCTCACTCTCTCTCCACTCTCTCTTTCTCTCTGTCTCTCTGTCTCTCTCACTCTCTCTCTCTCTCTCTCTCTCTCTGTGTATAGGTGTCCATAGACTCCTCGTCCTCCCTGCAGTCGGGCGTGTGCCTGGTGCGTCAGTCGCGCCTCTCCGGTGGAGCCACGCCCACCCTGTCCGGGGTGTCGGAGTACGAGCTTCCCAACGACCCGCAGTGGGAGCTGCCCAGAGACAGGTGCCCATGACCCCCCCCCCCCCCCACGCTGTAGCGCCTCACAGAGGAGATCACTCGGAGATGTGTGTGTAACGTGTGTCTGTGTGTATGTGTGTCCAGGCTGTCCCTGGGGAAGCGTCTGGGCGAGGGCTGCTTCGGCCAGGTGGTTCAGGCCGAGGCGGTGGGCGTCGGACAAAGACAAGCCCAGCCGCCTCACCAAGGTGGCCGTCAAGATGCTCAAAGGTGAGTGACGCTCGGCGAAACAATATGGGTGTTAACGTAGCGACACGCCAGTTGCTATGGCGACACGGCTATCAGAAAGCAACACGGCTGTTACCGCTCCTCCCTGACTTAACAGCTGTTCTTCCTGTGATGGTGATGTCACGTCCTGTTTCGGTGTAGCGGACGCCACGGAGAAGGACCTATCTGACCTGATCTCCGAGATGGAGATGATGAAGATGATTGGCAAACATAAGAACATCATCAACCTGCTTGGGGCCTGCACCCAGGGCGGTGAGTGTGTGTGTGTGTGTGTGTGTCGGTGCCAGTGTTTTTGTGTTGGAGTAAATGTGTGTGTAACTTCCGTTAGATGTAACTGGAGTGAACCAACAGGGCTGAGGCATGTTAGTTCTAGCCTGTGTGTGTGTGTGTGTGTAAAATCCTCCTCTCCGTGGTGTCCAGGTCCCCTGTATGTGGTGGTGGAGTACGCGTCTCAGGGCAACCTGCGGGAGTACCTGCGTGCCCGGAGGCCCGTGGGGCTGGAGTACTGGAGCGGGCCCTCGCAGGCCCCCCTGGGCAGCCTGGAGCTCCGGAAGCTGGTGTCTGCAGCCTACCAGGTGGCCCGGGGCATGGCCTACCTCGCCTCCCAGAAGGTCGGTCCCCCTCACCCTCGGCCTGTCTGGGTTGGTCTTGTTTGTCTGACCTCCCGGTTTCCTAGCGACCTCTGTCTCTGTAACTCTCTCCCCTGTCTTTCTCCTTTCTCCCGCAGTGCATTCACAGAGACCTCGCAGCCAGGAATGTGCTTGTCACCGACGACAACGTGATGAAGATAGCAGACTTTGGCCTGGCCAGAGACATCCACCACATCGACTACTACAAGAAAACCACCAATGTAAGCGGTAGAATAGATAGCTGGATGAATGGCTGGATGGGATGGATGGATGGATGGGATGGATGGATGGATGGATGGGATGGATGGAATGGATGGGATGGATGTGGATGGGATGGATGGATGGATGGATGGATGGGATGGATGGGATGGATGGGATGGCTGGATGGATGGGAGGTTTAAACCCTTGTTTTCCTGACAGGGTCGTCTGCCTGTCAAGTGGATGGCACCAGAAGCGCTGTTTGACCGCATCTACACACACCAGAGTGACGTGTGAGTCTCGCCCCCTCACCTCCTCAGACTCTCCTGTCGTCTCGTGTGTGTGTGTGTGTTGGCCGCGTGGACCTGTTTTGTCTGTGTGTTTTATGCGTGTGTGTGTGTTGCAGCTGGTCTTTTGGTGTTCTGCTGTGGGAGATCTTCACTCTGGGGGGATCTCCTTATCCTGGCGTTCCCGTGGAGGAACTCTTTAAACTGCTCAAGGAGGGACATCGAATGGACAGGCCCTCTGCATGCACACATGAGCTGTGAGTACACACACACAACACTCGCTGACTCACACTCCCTTACATGTACCTACACGCACTCTCACACACAAAGTCTGTCTCTCTCACACGCACCCTCGCACACGCAGACCCTGTCTCACACACACACACCCTTAGACACTCACACACATCCGTACACGCACACGCTAATCCGCCCGGTGTGTTGCTAGGTACCTGATGATGCGGGACTGTTGGCATGCAGTGCCCTCACGCAGACCCACTTTCCTGCAGCTGGTGGAGGACCTAGACCACACCCTCTCTCTCATGGCTAACCAGGTAACGCCACGTCGCCTACAGATAGAGTACCCGTCGTTATTGAAACATCCTCTCTCTCTCTGTCTGTCTCTCTCTCTTTCTCTCCCCCTCTCCTTAAGTTAAGTTTGAAGTGGGGGGGTTATTTATTTATTATTTTTAATTTTTTAAATTGGTTTAATTTGGTCGGGGATCGTGCATCAGTATGATTAAGTATGTTTCTAATGTCCAGTGTTTTGTAATTAGTGGCTAACTGGCAGTTTTTCCTGTCCAATGAAAAAACAAAACAAAAGAAAGTACAAAGCATCTCTCCCTCTCTCTGTGTAGGAGTATCTGGATCTGTCGGTCCCTCTGGTCCAGTACACTAGTGTGGGTTCTGACACCTACTCCTCCTCTGCCTCCGTCGTCTCCCGGAGCACCACGTAGGGTACGGGACCCCTGGGCGTTCTGGACCGTACTGGACACACACACGTCTGGACACACCCTCAGCAGAGCAGACTACCCTGCCTGACATATCCCTGGTTCTCTATGCAGGCCTGGCTGCCTCCTGGCCCCATTGCCCCTCAGAGGACTCTACCTCTCTACACCCTGGCTTCTCCTTGCCTCAGTCCACTGGTCTCTCCTGGTCTGGGCCTGGTTCTGAGCTCTCCTATAAGCTCCTGTAGTCTTCCACAGAAACCTAACCAGGGCGTCTGGAACTCTGCTTCAAGTTCACAGACAGACAGACGGACGGTAAGCCGCATGGGCGGACACACAGGCAGGGTTCTGGTGGAGCCAGACGGAGACATGACCAAGACCTTCCAGAAACGCAGCCAGGAAGTGTTTCTCAAACAGTCTGCTCTCGGCTCGAGAAACGAGTCTGAACTCTTAAAAAAGAGGCTGGCTACGTGCCTTCTTCACCAACAACTGCGCCTGACAAATCGTATTGGATTTAAAGGGAATGTAACCAATGTAAATTAGTTAGTTTGTAAATACTGTATTATATATGAATATATATATATAATATTCACACTACTATTCTTTCTGTACATGGTTAGTTGTTTATAACAATTGCCTATTTACCCTGTCCACGAGTGGGCTGCTATTTGAGTTTTGCAAGCTGTTTTCTATTACATTTTTATAAAAAAAAAGATATGCTACAATATTTGTTGACTAAGATAAACTGCTAGCCACAGTGTTAGCCTGTGTTTCCATCCCATTCAGATCAATCAGAAATCTTGATTGGTGGTTTTAATGGTTTTTATGTGTTTTCTGTTACAGGTTATTGCAGTATTACAGTATCACCACAGTATTGTTATGGTTTGATTTATGCTCCTGCTGTTATTAACAACAGTATTACTTCATGTCGTCAATGCTTGGCTATGACCTCAGAATGAGCTCCTTGAAGTGAATACACCAGTTTTCTGATGGATATCATTGACGATAGTAATGTTTTTATGAATTTCATTTTGATGATAATGCCAGTGATGTTCATAGAGGCTATGCACTTATCTCCCGTGGATGTAAATCTGCCTTTGCTAAGGAAGTATGAATAAAGACAACTTTACTCTCGGGGCAAATCTGTCTGGTTTTGAATCATTACCTAACGTTGCATTGAGGCATTGGCTTCAGTGGAAAAGTCCATCTGCTACTTTCAGAGGTCAAATCCACAGCAAACTTGAAGCTTGAAAGCGGTACGTGTGTGAGAGAGAGAGAGAGGGGGGGGGGGGGGAGAGATTGATGGTGGGAAGAGAGAGGCCTGATTGGTTGCTACATTAATCACAGATGGACCCCACACTGGGGAGGAGCTGCACACACAGACGAGGCCCAGCCTCTTGACAGCCTCTTGACAGCCTCTTGGCTGAGGTTCAGATGAATTGGGAAAGGGTTTGAAGGTGCATTTCCTTCCTGCCGAGTGGAGCCAACGTGTAACGTATGAGAGCAGCCTGTCTCTGGGTCAGTCGGGCTCCTCGGACTCTGGAAATCGTGTTTCCGTCCTCGAATGTTTTATGTTTCAGCCTTCTACTGTTTGAGGTGTTTCAGTCCTCAAGTGTGTCGTGCGTTCCAGTCATGGAATGCTCTTTATTGGAGTTCTATACTGGTCTGTGTTTCCCTCCCCCTCTCTCCCCCTCTCTCTCCCCCTCATTCATACGTTCTACTGCCCGGAGTCCTATCAAGGGACTGGATTTGAAAAAAAAACCCACACGTCAGCATGCTGTGCATTGGTATCGGGTGATCTCGGTTTCCCTGAACTGCCCGGCTTGTGTACAGGCCGACTCTCTCGTGGAGAGCAGACCAGCTGCCTGTGTAAACAGCCTTAGTGCCGAGTTTTCTCAGGGCTGCCGTTAAACAGCTCTAATACCCTGAAATGAGGGCTGTTAAGACTGTTAGCCATCTGCCCTATTGCCCCACTGATGCCTGCGATGACACACACCGCGCGCGCGCGCGCACACATTCGACCCTGATGACTTGCTTAAGTGGGGGCTATCAATGTCCTCCGCCGAGTGGTTAAAAGCAAACACCTCGATCCCCCGTCCCCTGTTCTGTTGCTGGCGTTCTCTCCTGGGGGTCTCTGGGAGGAGAAGAGCTCCGGAGGTCTGAGGTGTGGGACAGGTGGCCCTGCAGACCATTCCTGGCGCTGCCAAACACCTCCACAAGGAGGAGGAACCGCAAAGACAAACAGCCGTTTATTATGAGTCGCATTCGCATGTCATAAAACTGCAGATCCTGTATACTTAGGGTGTATCCCAGCATATAGGCCCATGTCTATTAGCATTTACGGTGTGTGTGTGTGTGTGTGTGTGTGTGTGTGTGTGTGTGTGTGTGTGTGTGTGTGTGTGTGTGAGAGAGAAAAGCTCACAGCCTCAATAAGTAAGCTATTACCCTGTTTCCCTCTGAAACAACCTTTCATTGTCAGGCTTTTAGACACCTCAGTCGAGCCAACCCCCCTCTTCTGGTCCCAGAAGTGTCACATGGTAATTAGTAGCAGATCCATTCTAAAGCATCTATCAACACAAGACCCCTGACCAGGAAGAGGCCCATTGGATGATCCATGGCCACACTGGGACTGGGGATTGCTTCTTAGGTTACGGCCCGAGTCTATCTCTTAACGCTGGCTGTGGTTATCCTGTGGATCCCCAGTTAAATCCTGCAACCTGAAGACCGATGAGGAGTACCACAGAATGTGATTTAAGAACCACTGCGTGGGAGAGTCTGTGTGGAAGAGGTCAGAAGGGGAGAAAATCCCCTTTAGTAAGCTGTTACCTGGCGGTTAGCTACACTGGGTTTGGTCTGGTAATACTATCCAGTCTACAGCTGTAAAAACACGCTAGGTACATATATCATGCCCGTTTTACAAAGGAGCGTCGTTTAAACAGCTACTATACCTATTTTATACGATACTATAGCATCGTTCTTCTACAATGTCACAGTCATCTTGGAAGAGGAAAGTTACTGGATTCATTTGTACAGAGCTGTGGGCTAAAAGCAATCGATAGTCTTTGGTCTCTCTCGCTGTTTGACTACACTGCCACCTAGTGGGCATCAGTTTAACCAACAGCTTAAAACAGTACATTTTCAAACAGTTGGGGTGAGAAACATACAATCACACACAGCCATCAACTTCACATAATTTATTTAGGACAAAAGCCAATCGGACTCAGTGTGGTAGAGTACCTGACTGCTACCACACCGGTCCAAAAAAAAAGGCACAAATAATTCATGATCTTCTACACACACTGTGTCACATACTAAATGCCATCTCAACCAAACACACTTCAACAGTTCACCATCTCACCCGCCCCCATGAGGACTGAGAGACCACTGGGACAGGAAAACAGAGACAACCAACCCCTCAACGACACAGTCAGCCCCCGCGACCAGCGTGGGAGCTGCCCTGTATGTCTCTAAGGGCTCGATGTCAACAAATCATATTCAGTCAGACCAATCACAACACAGTGGCCAGCAACAACAGACCAATCACAACACAACGGCCAGCAACATGCATGATCACACTACTAGATTAAATACAAGAACAGGGTCATAAATTAACTTACGAAAATAAATATTGATGATGCTAATAATAATTAGATCCCCCATCTTTTTTTAAATAGAATCAGTATTACCAATACTTGTGTTCAGTTTTACATTTCAAGTCCTTACTTTGAATGTTGTCTTTTTTGTTGTAGAACTTCCACCATGTTATTGAGTTGTGATCAAATATTTACATCACATTCTCCATGCCAAATTATTCAGTAGTATTCGTAGACAGAATCAAATCATCACATATCAGCGTCTAAACACTCCGAACTTGCAGTTAATCATATGGATAATAGCCTTTGAGAAGAAAGCTGCTTGCATGTGTGAGTCTGTATCAGTGTGCATGGAAAAGCATTGGGCATAGTGCATGGAAAATGAGTAACTATTAACGTGTATATGTGTGTGTGTGTGTATATGTGTGTGTGTACGTTTGACCTTCTCCCCCTACTCTGTCTCACTCTCCTTCAGAGATCTCTTAGCAAACAGGTGGTTGGGGTCCCGTCCGTTTTGGCTGGACTGAATAGTGAAAATGGGCGACGCCATTGGGTAGCGCCAGCCCCCAGCCGCCTGACCGGGGGAGGAGCCAGACCCGGAGGGGCAGGGCTTGTTCTGCAGGAGCAGGTACAGGGTTTTGGTGTCTGGTCCGAGCCTGGACACCAGGCCCGCTCTGACCACAGACACCGTCTGCTCGTCACAGGTCAGGAGAGACCTGAGCAGAGTGCTGTAATATCTAGACACACACACACGCACACACACACACACACACACACACACTCAGTGTTAGAGAGACACAACTCAGGCTGGTATGCTATGGCCTATCAGGTACATATTAGTTGTATGGACTGTGGGTGTGTGTATGTGCTCGAACACGTGTGTGTGTGTGTGTGTGTGTGTGTGTGTGTGAACTCACTTATTGGGGAAGTGTGCAGGTACCTGCACCACCTCTCCAATGGTGTCAGGGTTACCTTGAGCCACACTACAGATGTCCAGCTTGGAGTAGCATTCCTCCTGCACCTGCACCAGATGACACACCATAGTCACATGTCTGTACACACACAGCAACCTCAACAAATCACCATTGTAACAACTGTCATGATTCAGCCTTATTGGGAGTGTGTTTTACCTCAGCAATCATCTTCTGGAACTCTGAACAGCGGCGAATGGTCTGGAACACTTTAGATGTGACACCGTTTGCGATACAACGAAGGCTCTCCTTCACGAAAATCTTCCCCTGCGAAACCAAACGTAAACACACTCGGTTTTGTAGAGGGCAGGTGTAACGCATGTGTGTGTGTGTACCCTATGTGTAAACAGAGAGACAGAATTACTACCTGCGTGTCGAAGGTTGAGGCTGTTTGGAGGAAAAGTTCGCAGATTTCGTGCATTCCATCAGTATCACAGGTGGAGTTCTCCAGACAAGCGAAAGTTCCGCAGCCCACCGTCAGAGCCCCGGTCAAACACCTGGCCACGTCCGCTGAGGGTACACACAGGGAAACAAGGACCCAATTCATATTCAACTCTAAACGTTTTAACAGTGTTATTTTGTGCCATTAATCTCACACAGTTTCCACGATGGTTTAGCAACCAGTTACTCACAGGGGCTGTTGGCAGAGAAGCGGGCCCGGCGGGTGAATGCCTCTTCTGGGTCTGATTGAAAGGAAGCCGCGGTCCCCAAGGTGAGGGAGACGGCGAGGCAGAGAGAGATCAAGACAAATTTGGCAAACATTTTGTTCTATGGTCCAAGATGCTGATGATAGCAACCGTGCTTTCTTCTCTGGTCCGTTTGCCTGGCTGACTGTCTGATGGTAAGTTACTGCACGGGCAGCTTTTATAGGACTTTAGGAATGAATAATTCCATTACACAGCCCCCCTGCGGCTTTTTACAATCAGTACAATCTACATAGGAGGTGCGTGGACTAAGGAGCGACGGAACGTAGCCTAATTACCAGACTTTTTCCATTGAGTTTTATTGCATGTGTGACACCTAATTATTATTAATGTACAACGTCGAACTAAATACGGAAGTTATTATAGCATAATATAGTATAGGCCTACAGTATTTTTGTATTAGGTTTTAGCCTACTTTTAATTTACCGAAACAAAAGCAGATTAAACAGAGACAGCATTGTGCACACATGTAGGATTTAGAAAAAATACAAGAAAAGGTGGTCCACAATGCAATACTGTAATCTGGCATGACTGACCAAAGTGGTTTAGGAAAAGTTAACTTTAAATGTGTAACGGCTACAAACATGGGCTGGTCGAACAACGCCAGCCACTGCCTGGACTTAGCCTAAAAGCCACACAGTCGACTTTTATTTATTTAGGTCGGGGAATTCCGGTCTGGAATAATTCATCTCTGTTTTCACTTTCTCCTTATTTTCATGGTTTATTATGCGTCTTTCCTCCAAAGGAAGTGTACGGATATTGGAACCATCTGTGCTAACATATGGACGAACGAATCCGTCTCTATATCTGTCGCTATCAGTGTTTTCATTCTTCTCACTCTCAGACAGATATGAAAGGGCTTTTCTGGACCGCTCCCGTGAGGCAGAGGGCTGGTCCATTGTTCCGTTCAGGAATTCATTGGAACCTACCTTGTTGAGATAACTTTTGACCAATCTGGAATTGAGAAAAAAGTCGTTTGAACTTACTGACACATGTGAGTCCATAAAGCCTGCTGGTAGGTGCATAGTGGGTAGGTCTATCATTAGCTGGAGATGTGGAAAAAGGAGTGTGTGTGTGCTATCTGTGTGGAACAGTCATTATCAGAGAGGGATGGATATTCCATTACGATCTGTGGGAAACCTAGTGACCCTAGGTTGACCTCCGTTGACCTCCTTAGGCTAAAGGTTTATTGCTGCGATAAGCATCTCGGAGGTGATCGGAGAGAGGAAACGCTTCCTGTTTTAGCTTTCATTAACTTTCTCCTCATTCGCTCTCACACCCTTTCTCTCCCAGACTCCCATTCGCTTCTTTCATCGGGTATCTCACACAGTAAAAAAACACACACTTGAAAACCAGTCATGAGTTTGTGCATTTATTGAAGTATTAAGAAACAAAGAAAACCCAGCAGTATGACAACGCAGAACCCCGTTCCAGATATTGCAGCCTGAACAGGGACACACACACACACATGCACATGCACACACACACACACACACACACACACACACACATACAGCATGGATATCAAATCCTTCTAAATGTGGTATTGTTAGTCAGTGACTGACTAGAGGCACTTAAGTAGGTTGAGACCTCTGATCCATCTGATTGTCCACCTTTCTTTCCTCCCTGTAAAAATGGACTGCATTTGTTTCCGTTCACAGTTCGAAACAGCGGAAGTTGAACCCAAGATGTTCCTCGACTTGGCATCTCTCCCGTCCAATCAGCCTCCTGTCTCCGGTCTGGCCCTTCCCCATCGGCGTCTCGCCATCCAATCAGAACTCCTCATCCCAGCCAGACTCCTCGTCGGGGGGAGGGTCGTCGCTGTCGTCGGGGAAGACGTCAAAGTTGCTGGTGTCTAGCGGCCCTTCCACCTGAGGGGGAAGCAGAAGGCACAAAGCTCTCAGCCGCGCGCGTCTTTCGGCCGCGTGCGTCCGGCGAGGACGCGGCCCGCTCCGAGGGTGGAGGTCGGTGGTGTGGAGTGCAGGAGGAGGACACTCACAGTGGGGATGAACGGGGGCGCCAGTGTCTCCTGCCGTAGGCCCTCCCAGTTGAACCCCTCGAACCATCTGGGAGACAACAGACAACAGCGGCGTCATGTCCTCTGCTGACGGTTGTCATGACTACGGGGTCTGTTGTCGGTTTTCACGACGAATCTTACTTGTGTTTCTGGATGTCCTTCACGCCGTTCTTCTGGTTGCCCAGCCTCTCCGAAGGATTGTCTCTGGAGACACACACACACAACACAATTCATTGTGAATTTCCTAGGTGTGTACTTGTGTGTGTGTACTTTTACCTGCAGAGACGCTTGATGAGGTTCGCCGCGCTCTTGATGATTTTCTTGGGGAACTCCACCATGTCAATGCCTCTCAGGATGATGTTATAGGTTTTCATTGGGTCTGAACCAGAGAAAGGTGGACTGGAGAGAGAGAGAGAGAGAGAGAGAGAGAGAGAGAGAGAGGAGAGAGTGAAAAGAGAGAGAGGAGAGAGAAAGAAGAGAGAAGAGAGAGAGAGGAGAGAGAGAGAGAGAGAGAGAGAAGAAAGAGAGAAGAGAGAGAGAGAAGAAAGAGAGAAGAGAGAAGAGAGAAGAGAGAGAGAGAGAGAGAGAGAGAGAGAGAGGAGAGAGAGAGAGAGAGAGAGAAGAGAGAAGAGAGAGAGAATGAAAAAGAGAGAGAGAGAGACAGGGAAAGAGTATTAGTCCTGGAGCGATAGTGTCAGCGCTAACAGACGGCCTGTGGAGGCCCCTCCCACGACCAGCGCTGAGGAGAAGCTGACCTGCCGCTCAGCAGCTCGTACACCAGGATGCCCAGGGACCAGCAGTCCGCCGAGGTGTCGTGGCCCTTGTTGAGGATGATCTCCGGGGCCACGTACTCCGGAGTCCCACAGAACGTCCAGGTCTTCTTCCCCAGGACCCACCTTCTTGGCAAAGCCAAAATCCACCTGCGGGGGGGGGAGGGGGGGGGGGAGGGGAGGGGGGGGGAGGGGGAGGGGGGGAGGCATTCCAATTCCGTTTCGATTCCGTTCATTTCACAGACGCTTTCATCCAAAGCCAGCTAGACACATGAGCAGCATGAGCAGCAGGAGCGGGACACAGGACCATCGACCAGGGCCAACACACGGGTCTGCTTTCCTCACCTCCAGACTTCCTCATTTCCTGCTAGAGCCGAGGGAAGCCACTTGACTAGCTTCGGAAACCGTGACTGCACCCGATTTGTCATTGGTGAAGCGCTGTGTTCTCTAAGATGGAGTTAGTGTGCATGTACGTGTGCGTGTGTGTGTGTATATATGTGGGTACCAGCTTTGCGTATCCACTCCGGTCCAGAATGATGTTCTCGGGTTTCAGGTCCCTGTAGATGATCCCTCTGCAATGGAGGAAGCCCAAAGCCTCCACGATGCAGCCTGTGTAGAAGCGCGTCATCCCGTCGTCGAACGAGCCCCTGCAAACCACGCCAGAACAGAGCACGCTGAAGAAGAACTTCCATTTACATTCAGTCATTTAGCAGACGCTCTTATCCAGAGCGACTTACAGTAAGTACAGGGACATTCCCCCCCAGGCAAGTAGGGTGAAGTGCCTTGCCCGAGGACACAACGTCATTTTGCACGGCCGGGAATCGAACCGGCAACCTTCAGATTACTAGCCCGATTCCCTAACCGCTCAGCCACCCCACAGAACTTCCATCGAGGCTGCACGCCTCCGCGAACAACTCAACGCAAGTAAACACGCACAAACACACGCGCTTCTCTCTCTCTCTGACACACACACCTGTCTCTAAGCAGTGTCCACAGCTCTCCTCCCATGCAGGCTTCTAACAGCATGTAGAGGTACTTTGCATCCCGGAACGTTCTGTACAGCCTGCAAGGGAGACACGTATACACAATACTGCTGATTGCTTTAGAGGGGGGTGTAAGGTGTGACGATGTGTGTGTATGAGTAGACGCCGTGTATACCTCACAGTAAAGGGGCTGTGGGCCTCCATCATAATACGTCTCTCTGACAGGATGTGACCCTGCTGGCTGGTGTCCAGAATGTGCCGCTTCTTCAGAACCTTCATGGCGAACGAGCGAGTGGTGTCGTCCTTCAACTGAACCTGGTTCAGATGCCAAAAAACACACGCACTTTACGCGCATCCACTTTTGATGTTAAGCACCCGCCCACACATCAACCACCACACACACGCGCACGTACCAGCTCCACTCGACTGAAGCCGCCCATACCGAGGGTGCAGATGACGTGGAAATCGGAGAGAGACACACTGGAGAAGAACCCGGCCTCGGCCTCCAACCTGCAGAGAGACCAGCGGGGGCTGCAGTTCAACTTTTTCGAGACCAACATCCAGCTAGGCCCAACCATCGCCCCGACACGGCATAGGCAGAGAGAGGGAGGCCCTCGTGATACTCACTTGGCCTTCAGCTCATCACTGTCATACTGCTCTTTGTTGACCTCACCCAGGCCCCCGATGAGCTGCTTGAAAGACCTGGAGGACGAGAACACCGGAGAAGAACACGTGAGGAACGCCCAGAGGCCTCGAGGAGGAAGGACAGGAAGCAGAGGGGGAGCAAAGGCGGGACAAGTCGGTTTCTGACATTCAGCACACAATCTCCATTGGTTGGCCTGTTGGGGTGACTAACGAGGTCACCCAATCAGGCCTCCCGTTCCTCACTCTCTATCAATGACCAGGCAGGTGACGTCCCCCACATCGGTGAGACTGGCCGTACGGACGTCCTCCCTGGATGGGGGGGAGGACAAAGAAGGAAAATATTTCTTTGTGAGATTGTCAAACTTATCTCAATATTAGTATCTAAATATTAGTATTATTATCTCAATATTAGATCATTTTGTGTGTGTGTGTGTGTGTGGGGGGGGTTCACGTACCTTTCAGCGCTTGCTCTCCAAACCAGTCTCCTCTGGAGAGTGTGGTTATAAAGACAGGCTCGTCATTGCCTGATTCCTGTTTACTGACCGTCAGCTGAGGGCAGAGGTGAGAGGTCAGTGTCGTCAATGAAACATTCTTCCATTGCTCCTGTCTAAATATCATAACTGATATTTAGACAGGAGCAATTATTAAACAAAATGGTATGCTTGTATTATATTGCACTAGACATGACCAAATTGTATCATGTTGCACCATTCCAATGATTGCGATTCATCTCTTGATCTTCCTAACCTGGCCCTCGCTGATGATGAAGAAGGTGTCCCCTGTAGCACCCTGGCGAATGATGTAATCACCATCACTGTAATGAGTCTGAGAGGGAGGGAGGGAGAGAAAGAGAGAGCGTGTGAGAGAAAGAGAGTGAGAGATCATAAGAGAACAGAGTAGGGAGAGGAAGAGTTATATAACAAAAACATGTCGAACGCTCGATGAGTGCAACATTTTACACTGAGTGTTATGATGTGTTTGAGAGCTGTTTCAGTGTCTCTAAGTGTAATGGCATGCACACACACACACTCACACACCAACACACACACACAAAAGCTAGATCAGATGGAGAGAACAGCTCGTAACCAGAGCCAGTCTGGATTATACACTGATACTTTGGTGTGTTTGCTTGGAGACCGAAAATCCCCACCTCCTCCATGACGTCTGCCACCTTACTGAGAACATCCTCTGGCAACGACTGGAACGAAGGAACACTGAGAGAGAGAGAGAGAGAGAGAGAGGAGAGAGAGAGAGAGAGAGAGAGAGAGAGAGAGAGAGAGAGAGAGAGAGAGAGAGAGAGAATGAGAGATGAGAGAGGGAGAGAGACAGAGAGAGAGAGAATGAGAGAGAGAGAGAGAGAGAGAGAGAGAGAGAGAGAGAGAGGAATGAGAGAGAGAGGGAGAGAGAGAATGAGAGAGGGAGAGAGGAATGAGAGAGGGAGTAGAATGGAGAGAGAGAGGGAGAGAGAGAATGATGAGAGGGAGAGAGAGGGAGAGAGAGGGAGCAGAGAGAGAGAGAATGAGAGAGAGAGGGAGAGAGACAGAGAGAGAGAGAGAGAGAGAGACAGAGAGAGAGAGAGAGACAGAGAGAGAGAGAGAGAGAGAGAGGGAGAGAGAGGGAGAGAATGAGAGAGGGAGAGAGAGAATGAGAGAGAAAGAGAGAGAGAGAAAGAGAGAGAGACAGAGAGAGAGAGGGGGTCATGTACAAAGTAGGGGTTCTGTCCACCATTGGATACGTGTGGTGTGGACACGTGTATCGAGGGGTTATACATGGCGTGTATTTCCAACGGTTGGTACCTGTGGATGAACTCCATGTACTGGGAGTGTTTAATGAGGCCAGTTCGCATCATGATGGTCTGGAAGCCTTGTCTGTCGATTGCCCACAATGTTATATCTGTCAGGGCTGGAGGCAGGAGGAGAGAGGGAGACACAGATAGAGAGACACAGAGGGAGAGAGAGATATGTGAAGGACCTTGGCATCAGCTCAAACAAAGAAAACCCTCGCACTTCTACCACTTGAGCACAAAACAAAGTTGCCTACAGGAATACATAATTTAACATGAGGACCCACTGACATGGCTAGCAGCGAGGACAGAGATAGAAAGGGCTAGAAGGGCTGAGCTAAACCTATGTAATGTGCACGCACACACACATACACATACACACACACTCACAGACATTGAATGTCTCCACTGATTCCTTTCTTCCTCTTTTTCTTTCGACACAAGCACACACAGCGTACACACACACACACACACACTGAGATATATGACAAACTGTCAATAAATCTCTATCCAGAGTTAAGCGGTGACAATTGAGCCTCTTTCCACCCCACTCCACTGATGATTACACTTCAATCCCACTTAAGGCACACACTTAGACACACACACACACAGTGTGAACATGTAAAATCAAACAGCTTGTTTGGAGAAAGGGTTTCTGTGGTTGAGTAAGATTTCGCGTAACAAGGAAACAGAGGAAGGTCAGAGGTCAGCTTCTGCTTTGGGTTTTCAAGGATTTCTGCCAGTTGGATGTTGCTAAGCGACATACATACATGCGTGTGATCCTTATCAAAGCTGCTCCACCCCCTCCCCAACAAACCGCCATCACCTTCGTTCAACTCCACGCCCCACATCACCACCCATCCGCCGCCGGAGCGTTATCAAGTGGATCAGATGGCAGATGACAGAGGGAGAGAGAGAGAGGAGAAAGAGAGGAAGGCCAAGTAGGGGCAGAGGGAGGAGCAGCTGGCTGTGGATGATGTGGGGGCATGGTGAACGAGGGGAAGAGAGGAACCCCCCACCCCCCCACCTCTCCTTCTCCATCTGTGGTGTGACTAGCAACATGAATCCTTCATTCCTGTTGGATTCGATAACTGCCAGATTTTTCGAACAATTGAGGGCTCGTACACCCGCAATTCAGATCAATGCCCACACACACACTCACACAAACACACTAGAAAGGTTAGACACCATATCTCACCCCAATCATTAGTCCGGGAAATTGATTATTTTAAGAATTTATAAAACCCATATATAAGACCTTCATAACAGGGAGAAAGAGAGACATGCATACAAATGGCAGACAGGAAGAAATTGAAAAACAGTGAGAGATGATAAAAGTGTCAATTTGAACTATCAATGTGCAATACTAAGATCGTTCCTGGACACACAGCTTGTTCCAGATAAACAAATGTGAATACATATTTGCGTATGTGTTACCGGTAACTGTAGCAGTACGGGTACAGTTGTACAGGATGGCTAGTTCGCCAAATACTTTTCCTGGGTTGATGGTGCACAGCTTCTTTCCTTCTTTAGTCACCTCTACCAAACCCTCTGCAGGCACACACACACACACACACAAACACGCACAAACAAACACACACAAAAACACATTGAGTTTCTACACAGATCGTATGGTGGTGTGTGTGTACAGCACATCATCAGATAACAAGGGCAACAGTACTCGACGACATCTTTGTCGTTGTGTTTCTGCTTCTTTGAATTAAATGTCTGAATGTGGAGGTGTCAGTATCAGATGACTCAGAGCAACCCAGCTGGCCCTGAGCTGTGATTCTGTGTGTGTGTGTGTCTGTGTGTGTGTCTGTGTGTGTGTGTGTGTGTCTGTGTGTGTGTGTTGTGTCTGTGTGTGTCTGTGTGTGTGTGTGTGTCTGTGTGTGTGTCTGTGTGTGTGTGTGTGTGTGTGTGTGTCTGTGTGTGTGTGTGTGTCTGTGAGTGTGTGTCTGTGTGTGTGTGTCTGTGGTGTGTGTCGTGTGTGTGTGTCTGTGTGTGTGTGTGTGTCTGTGAGTGTGTGTGTCTGTGTGTGTCTGCGTGTGTGTGTGTGTGTGTGTGTGTGTGTGTCTGTGTGTGTGTCTGTGTGTGTGTGGACGGACCAAGCGAGCCTTCATGGGACACCCCTGTAGTTTGAACTACTTTGATCAAAGTGCCAGACCGTGAGCTCACCGTGACATCACCTGATATACTGTGTCTCTCCGCCTCCCATTCGCCCCTCTCCCCCTCCTCCCCCTCCCTGTCTCCTGGCATCCCTCTCCCCTCTGACCTTCCCCGCTACCTCACCCTCCAGCACGTAGACCAGGGAGCCATCATCTCCCTCCTGGATGACACAGCAGCCCTGGGTCAGACTGGTAGGGTGCATGCAGTCCATTATGGTCAGAATCTAGGAGAAGAACGGACGCCATATCAGCTCTCACTGGCTCGATCTCGACTTCCTATTTCAAAGAGAGTCACCGAGAAAGACGGCTAGCTTTTGTCGGTTACCTGTCCATGTTCTAGATGCTTCATGAAGTCATTCTCCAACAGAGCCCTCTGAATCAGATCTCTAGACCTACAGAAGGAATTGAGAAGCCATTGGTATGTGTGTGTGCCAGAGAGAGAGAGAGAGAGAGAGAGAGAGAGAGAGAGAGAGAGAGAGAGAGAGAGAGAGAGAGAGAGAGAGAGAGAGAGAGAGAGAGAGAGAGAGAGAGAGAGAGAGAGAGAGAGAGAGAGAGAGAGAGAGCGTGTGAAAGAGGGAGTGGGAGAGAGCCAGAATGGGACTTAGCTCGTGTGTACTCACTCTTTGCTCTTGCTGTAGCTGGTGAGGGTGACATGTGTGAGCTGGGCTGGATCCAGAGCGGTGGGCTCGGCAGAAATGGCCTGTCTCTTGGTGCGCTGCGGTTCATCAGGCACCGTTGTGGACGGACCGGGTCCTAAAGGGTCTATACCAGTAGCGTCACACCGTCCAATTAGCATCCCATAATCATAAAACCACCACATCACCACATCTACACACTATCTCGTAGCGAGTGTGTTTGTGTGTGTCGTTGTCGGTTTGGCAGTAGGGTGAGGACAGATAGCTACCTGTACACTCAGAATCCTCCGTGTGACCAGGATGTTGGAGAGCATTGCGGTGTTTGTCCAGTTCCGTCTGCAACTGGCGAATCAGGTCATCTTTAGTGTCCAGCTCGAGTTCCAGCTCATCTATGAGGGAGTCTCGCTGCCGAAGCTCCTCAATCTTCAACTGCAATGCGAACTGCATATCCCGGAGGGTCCCCATATCTCTGAATGGATACACACACACACACCTGCACGTTATACACACACACACAGACACACACGTTTACAATTTATACACATACACACACACGGAGTCAGATATCATTTTCTCTCACTTACACACCTAGACACCCACCCACACCTGCACGTTATCTACTCAATCGCATACAAGTTTAAATCATACACCCCCCCCCCCACACACACACAGAGGGTAAGAAACGCATAGGACCAGCCTGTACTCACTTGTTGGTGTGACAAATGTACTTTTGTTGTAGGGCAGGAGGAGGTTACTCCTTATATCCGTTCTGATGAGACACTCTCAAAGATATTCCGTTTACGGACCAAATCTTAACTGTAGCCTAAAGATCGAACGTGATGATTTATCAGCGACCAAAGATATAACATTTCGAATTTGATGATTAAACTGACATATGTAAATCAAATCAATAAATCTACAATGAAAAGCTTACCAACTCATCCTTTGTCGCGCAGCGTTGCAAGTGTGGGTCAGAGCGCTTGAGTGACAGATTGCAGTTGCGCGTGAGCGTTCCCAGCAAGCGCTCCGTTTTTTCCCACTCGGGGACGTAGGCTACGTATTTTAAGTGAGATGCTTCAAACTCTTAATATGTGAACCTTTTATATATATAAATGTAAATATATTTTTTACATTAGTCAGCTGTGCGATATTCCGTTACATTTTCCATATGTCACATCATTACTTTTGAAATGTGTGACGTTTTTTTTGCCCAGTTTTTTATCTTTTATTATTATTATATATGTCAGTTATGTCTAAGTACATAACAAAATATTTAATTACGTAAAGTTACTCAAAACTAATTTTGAAGTCTTCTTCAGATTTATTAAAGTCACATTGCAGAAATAAGTGATGGACGTACAAATGGGTAGTCTACGTTTCCTGTCCCTCAAGAGAATGTGCCGCAACCAATCGTTGCTGGATTTACTTTATCATCATGGCGGATTCCTTCAACAGACACAAGTCAGGCAAACTGGAATTGTATCCTTTTAGTCCTACTTCAAACAACATTTAATTAATTTGATCGTTGTATTGTCAGTGTAGATTAGTTTTATTTAATAATCAATAATCTGTAAACCAGAAACAGAGAATGGAAGCTGGCTGCTCAAGCGGGCTTGCTCCATATAGTAGCTAGTTGAGGAGTTACATTTTGCCGACCTTAAATTCAAAGTATGATTAACAATCTGGTTTATGTTATTCGTGCCGTTGTTTCAGCCTGCATGCGATACGCAACAAGCTTCCTTGACAGCCTTACAGTGCCCTAGACGTTCCTTTCCCGTCAGCGAGAGAGGCTTCCATAGCTCTTCAGTCTCTCTCCCCGGACCGTGAGCCCCGGAAAGGTGGTATTAGCAAGCAGCTTGAAGTGTCTGAAAGCACGCTATCTGTGTGAGTACCAATTCAACACATTCTTCTCATTGTTAATTAGGGCTGCAATGTTTATGACAGTTCGTTATGTATGTTTATGTAATTATTTCTCCTCTCTCAGGAGGTGGACTGCAGACGAGGCCCGTATACTGCGTGTGTCTGTGGGGTCATTTCTGGACCACCTGTCTCTTGTTATAGAAACCATGGACGCCTTTGGACCCCCAGTTTAACAGTGACCTCACTTGAGAACGACAACATTGTAACTGAACTGGAATAGGGGAGCTGCCGCTATACAGCCACAGAACTGGAATAGGGGACATGTATCTAACCTGTTTACGGTGCAAAAGAGGCAGGTCACACCAGACGAGAAGTATTCGAGAAATGTCCTACTGTAGGTGGCCCTTCACTTCCTCTTTTATAAAGAGGTTGGAACTATAGGTAGATTGTAATACTCATATAATTTGGCATGGAGTCAAGCCATGTACAATGACAGATTTGTTGTATTATCAATTGGTGTGAACTATTGAATAAACTTTTTGTATGAGTTGATTTTTGGAAACTTGAATTTAGCTTTACATGAATGTGATCCCCCACACTGGTGCCTGAAAGTAAAGAATATATTGATAAAATACTGTAATGTAACTCATTCAAAACACGAGTTATTTAAGAAACAAGCAGTTGTAAAATTATGTTCATGAAGTCAACATTTATTTATCTATTCATGTTGCATGGAGGAAATGAGATTATATGCAGTATATTATGACAGATGGGGAGATTAAAAAAACTGAGTAGAGCAAAAATCACATAGATGAGACTATGGATGTGTTCATTGGTTGTAGTTGACATAGAGAAGAATCACAGGTTCATTCGTTACAATATAATATAGGTACACTAGATGATACTGAAAAAGGACAATGCACAGGTCGGGGGGGGGAAATGAAATGCTTACAATAACCCAACGATCTGCATGGTGGTTTTCTTGAGGGGACCTGGACAGCCGGCTGCTTGATTAACCAGTCTGAATCGAGGTTGCAGTGACTGAAAGGAGTGACGCTGACTTGCTCTCCTGTCTACAGTAGATGGACAGCTCCTGAGTATGTACAGCCTCTACATATGCAGGGGTATGTATGTCTGCTAGTGGGTGTGGGTGTATGTGTGTGTGTGTATGAATTAACAAAATGACAAAATCTAACGAGGTATAAAATGACGCCATAGCAAAGCACACCATAGAGCTACTAACGCAGAATGGCAGTCGAGCCAAAGGAATGTCTGATGGAACATAAGAGATGCATCTCTCCTCAGTGTGTTTAAAAAAAGAAGTGTTCTAGACTGTCCCTCTGCTGCACTGCTCTTAAAAGACACACAAATGGGGAGGGGGGGGGGGAGTTCAGCATTTGTGGACCTAACAGTTTCGTTTTCACTGTCGATACAGTCGAGATCAAACTACTACGGACCCGGGAGACAAAGAGGTTACATTCAATCACGTGGCAGAGGAGCCATGTTCCCTCATCATGCTTCCACACCTACAATCATTGAACTAAGTCAGGTTCAGAACCGATGGAATTCATCACTCGGATTTTGCACTTTTGGACCACTTGGTAACCATGGACGCACCAGTGTTTCCACAGCCCTCATCCTGGTAACTAGCAGCCTTAAGTTTCTTCCTATGCGTCCTGTTCTGACTTCCTTCTGATTGCATGCTGATGACAACTGCATCTGGTTCACTTCAAGAGGAAAAAAAAAACTTAACAAATATATCTTAAGACGGGGCCTGGGTAACAAACTGTTTGGCAACGTAAGGACTGAGAGGCAGAGAAAAACAAAAACAATACATACTGTAATATAAGTATATAGATCTGTCCCAATAATATGTCTCATGAGATGGAAGGCACAGAACATGTGACTAGGTAGAACTTCTTCCTGACCAATGAATGAGGACCAGAGTGTTTTCGCCCCCCAACTGGTTACGGTCGTGAGGGGAAAACCAAGTCTGATCCTTGGTCACAGACGAAGGGGCAACCTGTACCTTGATACTTGCACAGATCGACAGTAAGATGGCCATGGCCTTCTAAATCTAAACAGGATAGGTCTGTACTCACGGTAGAGATGAGAACATTAAAACCACAACAAAATACATGATTATATCTTTAGAAATCATTATAATATGAGGATAATGATTGGAATATCCATAGTATCAACATTTCTTTTATGTCTTATTAAAAAGTGATGCTGTGCAAGCGTGGGGGGTTCTCCTTTTCTACTGGTTCCCGACTGGAGATGGGGAGTTAAGAAAAATAAGTGTTTTCATATTTTTTTTGTCATGATTTTTTTTTTTTTATCATCATCATCATCATCATCATCATCATCATCTGGAAACTTCTGTGGCTGTGGAGGGGACAAAGACAGGGTGGTGTAAGCCCCATCCTCTCTCCACTTCCTCCTCTTCTCCTGCCCTCTCCTTCTCCCTCTCTCTCTCGTCCACCTGTTCTCTCAGCAGTTGCAGCCGTCGCTGGTGGAGGAGGGTCGGTCGTCTCGCAATTTGATCTGGTCGGGGAAGTCGTACGTCTCCACCTCAGACTCCTGCAGGACGAGCAAAGACCACAGATGTCTGGCACGTGCTTTTTTATTTTTATTTTTAGAAAGGCCACAAACACATATTACCACAGCAGGACACCTCAAACGGGATTTTGGCACACACAAACTCACACGTGGTTTTGGTGCACACAAACTCTCACGTGGTTTCGTCACAATACAAATGAGTCACGCACAGGAGAGCCAAGTAAACCAGTCTAACAGGTGTTTCCCTACGGTCACCACAGGGGGAAGTGAACCAATAAATTGGACTGGTTTACGCATGTAGCTGAAGGCTGCAGCTCTATAAAGAGCCATTGAGGACACACACAGTGTTAGATGACGGCATGTACCTGTTTGAGGGCATTGCGGGCAATGGTCTGGAATGCCTGGTCTACGTTGATGGCCTCTTTGGCACTCGTCTCGAAGTACGGGATGTTGCTCTTGCTTTGACACCATGCCTGGGCTCGCTTTGTCGTAACCTACGGAAACAAAACACGCGTCACGCCGTTGTCACAGACAGCAAGAGCCTTTTTTAACTTGTTGCAACGTCGGCCTCGAAACTCAAATCCCACGCCAGCTCATCAATACGTCGGGGGGAGGGGGGGGATCATCTGCTTTCCACTCACCTGTCTGTTCTCCAGGTCGATCTTGTTGCCTAGCACCACAAAGGGGAAGTTCTCGGGGTCCCTGGGGCTGGCCTGGATGAGGAACTCGTCCCTCCAGCTGTCCAGGGTCTTGAACGTGTTGGGTGCCGTGACGTCATACACCAGCACACAGCAGTCGGCGCCACGGTAGAACGCCACGCCCAGAGACTGGAACCTCTCCTGACCTGCCGTGTCCCAGATCTGAAAAAGATAGAGGGGGGGGGGGGATATAAAGATGAATTGGTGGTTAAAGGTGACAATTGCAGTACCCTGTCATTTATAACAGTGTCTACTATGCACACGTGTGCGCGCACACACACACACACACACACGCACACACAGGACTTACCTGCATTGTGACAAGCCGGTCATCCACCATCACTTCTTTGGTGAGGAAGTCTGCTCCAATGGTGGCCTTATACTGGTTGCTGAACTTCTTATTCACATACTGGTTCATCAGTGAGGTTTTCCCAACACTGGTGACACAATGTATGCATTACACACACCTACACACACTCAAAGTCTTCAAACGTGTCTGTCATTATGTTTTATTTGGTCATTATAGTAGTCACTTACCCAGAGTCGCCCAAAATGATCACCTTCAGCAACACCTTCTTACGGGATGCCATCCTTCCCTGCTATATTCTGCCTGTGTGGAGAGGACAACAAACCAAACAATGATCAACAATAACGAAATGCCAACTGAGATACTACACAACTAGCTAGCTGACAAGATTGCTAAAAAAAAATCTCAATTTGACAAACGTACTAAAGGGCAGCTAGCAAACAAGCTATATTAAGCATTGGTAGCATTCGATGTAGTTAGCACAAGCTGCAATGACATTTCTGATGACTAACATTCATGACACGTTAGCGACGTTGTTTGTTAGTTGCCCATTTTGCATCTAGCTTCCTTGTGGGCCCTTTAAAAACATAGCAGCTAACTATAAACCTAGGTTTGGTAACATTTAGCTTGCTGCCAGTTCGCCTGGTACAGTAGTTTTAGCACAACAGTACAAGTACTAGCATCAACTAAACAAGCTAAAACATCATGACGCTAGCAGTGCTGCCCTAATGGCAGCCAAATCATTCCAACTTGGTGGTAAGTTATCCATTTACCGTTAGTTTACCGATAGATTACCGTTTTTCATTTATTTCGAGGAAAACGTTGAAACCCCCACTAATGTTAGCTAGCTAGCTGGAGGCAAGTCAGTGACCAAGCAAACGTTAGCTAGCTGGCTGGCAAGCTACTGTATTGACGTTAGCGAGCTATAAGCACACACAGCTAAAGACTTTGCTAGGTAGCTAGCTAGCCAGCATGAGCAAGCTACCCAGTAATATAATTTCGAGACAAAACATCTTACCTTGTGCCCGTCGAAAGTATGATAACCTACAGCACGGGACAACTATGTCCCTTGTCGTAAGTTGGCAAGAAACTGTTTTAATTTGAAAGTGAAAATACAGTCGACTTAGTCCCTTTCTTTTCTGAGAGAACATCCGCTTGTGTTGTGCTCAGCTGTGCGGTTGCCCAACATCAGAGAAGTCACGAGGTATTGACGCGTTGATGTGTCGAAACGCCCCTTAATCACAACCACAGCCAACAATCATAGGGTTTGATTAAATCACTGTGATGAGATGTTGATGAATACAGTTCTTTGGACCCGTGTCCGGGCAGATCACCAGGCTCTAAACAAGAGATTTATCTATATGAGCTGTTGTTAAATAGGCTATACTGTTATGGCCAAACGTATTGGCACTGTCATACATTTTGTGTTTTGCAAAGTTTGCTGATTCAGATGTTGTGGTGGTGATTACATTTCGTTCTATATTATTGTTCAGTGCAGTGATCAGATTAATTTAAAATAAAGACGTAATTGGCCCAACAAAATGTACTTTAGTGCAAAAACCCACATTTCACTGTTTTTAGGCCCTGGCACAAGACGACCAGCTAACATAATTTCACTAATCACATGATCAGCACATGGGTTGGCTTGTTTCTTATATTAAAGCAACTCCAACTTCAGTTTACCAAACCTATGTTTACATTGATGTTGTTGAGGTCAGACATGACCAGAATGAGAATTGAAGCCGAAGGGATCTCATTAGTGTAAACTCCAGTGATGCCAGGTTCCCAGCTCTGGGATGATCATTTCAGTTTGAACAATCTTTAAAAAAAAAAACAGTCTTGACTTGGAGGTGTAAATATATTGTATTATGTTGGTTCGCTGTTCTGTGTCACAGAGGCTTTCTATGTACAACTAGAATAACTAGTAGTCCCAGCCTATCTGGGGAAGAAATGCATAGAAGCTCCAGCTGGCGACGTCTCTGTCTCTGACAACGCCTATCTGACTGGTATGAACATGACCTTGGAATGATAAATGGATTGGATGGAAAAAATGCCAACAGAAATGTCCAAGCCTCTGCTGGAAGCTTATGGCATTGCCAACACAATGAGGAAAGCTTTAGAAGTATGAGGACACACTAGGGAGTCAGGTGGCTGAGCGGTGAGGGAATTGGGCTAGTAATCTGAAGGTTGCCAGTTCGATTCCCGGTCATGCCAACTGACGTTGTGTCCTTGGGCAAGGCACTTCACCCTACTTGCCTCAGGGGGAATGTCCCTGTACTTACTGTAAGTCGCTCTGGATAAGAGCGTCTGCTAAATGACTAAAATGTAAATGTAAATGTAATGATTGTGTTGGACTTTTTTTTTTCTTCTGCCCTATATGAGCTCTACACTGACTCTCCACCCAAGGGTCCCGACCAGTGTTGACACTGAGACCTGGTTCTGTGTGCCTACCAATAATGCAGGGTACGTTTTCTGTTCTCCTTTTACCTACACCACCTACTCTGTTTCACATCAGACCTGCTGGAGAAGTCTAGGGTGACCTTTCACCTTCTTGATGAAAGAGACAAACACATCATCTACCAGGCGATGACCAATCACATCTCCTTTTGGTCATGTTTTAGTGTAAATCGACGATCACAGACCGCACCACTCTCTGCTGTTTGTTCTCCCCAGAAATGACGCCCATCACCACCCCTGACGACTTCCGCCGTGATCAGCCAGGGTAAGATAACTGTGGCAAGCATTCACGACAAAGAGGAACTGGTAGCTACTGATGTAATCAGATAATCCGAAAATCCTAATGGCTGGCACCCATCCACTATACTGTATGCCTGTAATCATTCTGTCACCATTGTCATTGTCTCTTACATGGCGATTGACATCCATGGCTTCAATGCCGATGAGAAGATGAGCATCTACAAGTTGACTGATGATTGCATGCACCGTGGCAACCTGAAGTTCGAGCAGGAGCTGTGCGAGGAGCAGGCTGAGCCTGGCGGCAGGGGTCGAAGTTGAAAGTGGAAGAATGTCGCCACAAAGTCAGGAACAAAGCTGAATCAGGGCCATTCAATTCACCAAAGGTTTTTGTCTACAGTGAACTTCCTCTTCCGAGTGGCTGACATCAGTTGAGTCATTCATTCTGGGTTTGACCTCGGTTGACGTGCTGAAAACGCCAAACGGTGGAAGCATTTCTTACTATTCACTCTCCACGAGAATAAGGAGAATAAGGACAACACAAACAAGTAGTAATAAAACGTCTTTAGCTACTTTTATAATTAGATACAATGGATTACAAACACAAGACGGTCATAAAATACGGACTTTGTGAGTTTCTGTGCAACGTTTCTCTTCCGTCCGAGGACCTGACTACACCTCCTCATCCAGAATGTTCTTCATCCTCATCAATATCATTGTCGTCACTAAGTCTCTCTTCTTTCCTTCCTCTTCTCCTCTCTTCCTCTCTTCCTCCTCCTTGCCAGCTGCCTCCTCCTGTAGCAGCTGTATCTTGCTAGGCGTCGTTAAAAGTCGTCGTCGTCACAAATGTCCAGATAAACGTCGAAGGCTTCGCGGTTACAGTTGCCATCCGGAGTGAACACGTACTTATGGAAGGTCCCGTCCACGCAAATAGCTAGAGTGGTGACGATAAAGAAGAGGAAAGAGCTTTAGACGGGATGTAATTGTACAACAATTATGGACCAAATGATAGAAGATTGACACGCTGATCTCGCACTCTCACCAATGACAGAGTTGACATTTTTGGACGTGTTCTTTCCAAACGCACAAATGCACGCGCACTCAGCTGGCACTGTGAAACTAGCCAATGACCACTGGCTGTCCACATACTGACCAATCACAGGGCCCACCTTCCCCACACGAGCCAATCTGGAGGAGGGAGAGACACAGTAAATGGACAGAACCTGAAAGAACATTCGACAAGGGTCAAACAAAAGCGCAAGAGCCAGGCAGATGGCCAAGGGTTCATGCTGACTTCATGACTCAATGCCATTAAAACACACTGCTTTTGCACTGCACAATACAATCTGGTACCATTTGTATTTTTATATTGTAAATTACTGCAACTTATATTTATTTTATATTTTATTGTATAGTTTATTTTAATCTAATTCCACTTAGTATTGCTAGTTATGTACCCTTAGTATAGTTAGTCCTCATATTTAAATTTTAGATTCCTATATGTTTAATGTTTGCACCTTCCTGCCAAAGCAAATCCCTTGTCTGTGCAAACTTTCATGGCGAATAAAACCCATTCTGATTCTGATGCCTGGCCCGCCCCCACGGACGACAGGGAAACGTACGCGGAGCGTCGGTTGAGTTTGGTGTCCTTCAGAGCGAAGATGTGCACCGTGCCCTTGTCGCTGGAGGCGCACAGGAAGGAGGAGTCGTGGCTGAAGTTGATGCAGTAGAGGGTCGCCGGGTCCGTGCCTCTGCGGAGCTCCACCAGCTTGTCTCTGGTCGTGGTGTCGAACAGGCGGATGAGGGTGCCCTTACGGGAGGCCGAGGCCGCGACACTGCCAGGCTGGTTCAGCGCCAGGCAGGCGATCTCACTCTGGTGGGCGTTGATGGTGAAGGGGGCGGACGACGTGCCGGGCTTGGTGTTAGACAAGTCCTGGAGAACGGAACCAAACCACAAGTTAGAAAACCAATTCAAGAACAACAGATCACACGTTAAGAATGGGGATTCAGTAGCAGGGAATGTTGTTGTTTCGAATTTAATACAAATAAAGTCAAAGTAAAAGGTCACGTATGTGCTTTGCAGGTCTTCAGTCTGATTGAAAGTCACACTCACCACCAGTTGCAGACTGCCACATTTGTGACCAGGGAAGACTAGCAGCTGTTTCTCCATACTGGGACACAGATCACACAACCCTGACAGAGAGAGAGAGAGAGAGAGAGCAAGAGACAGAGCGAGAGACAGAGAGAGAGAGAGAGAGAGAGAGAGAGAGAGAGAGAGAGAGAGAGAGCAAGAGACAGAGCGAGAGACAGAGACAGAGAGAGGGGGGCACCGGTCAAATTAATGGGAAGTTGTGTGGAGCTGATAAGCTTGCCTATTATGTTTCTACCCCTAATCAGAGAGAAGAGAGAGAGGAGAGAGAGAGAGAGAAAGAGAGAGGGGGGGTAACATACCTTTAGGATTGTCTCGGGTGTCAAACTCAAACAGTTTTACAGGGTTGTCAGGGAAACTGTAAACGTATATCCTGTTCTTCAAGACAATGATGATTCTGTGAAGGGACATAAAAGAGGGTTTCGCGCGGACATCCTGACTGACAACAGCCCGATCGCAATCGTCGACTCATCTTCACTGCTTTTCCCGCCGAAGCGGGAACCACTCACTTGTCATGTCTCATTCGCACCGCAAGCACAGGCTTGGTGAAGGTGAACTCCAGCACCAGCTTGTCCTTGGGGTCCCGTGCCTCCCTGGCGTCGTCCCAGATCAGCACTGGAACCGCATACACACAGGCAGACACACAGCACTTAACAGGTCTGAGAAGGTTAGGAAAACAGGCTTCTCGTGAAGAGAAGGAAAGATGAAGGGGTCAGGGGTAGAATGCCTCTACTCACTGGATATCTCGGAGAACTTGGGGCTGACTCCTCCTCCAACAACAGCCAGGAGGTTCGATCGATGCAGCATGGAACACAGGGCCACACTACCCACCTGCTCATGGTCTGAAACACACACACACACTCACTCACACATCGTGTCAATGCAAATGTCTACATGTTCCAACATACCCATGTAGTTAGGGAATCACTCACCAAGATGTCCCTTCTCCATAAGAGGTTCTACGTTGTAGATTCTGACGCCTGTCTCCATGGCACAACAGAAACAACCTTTGGATAGTAGAGATGGAACAAGGGTGGGAGATGGAGGGAGGAAGAGAGTGGCGAGTCGATCATGATGGAAGACAGTCATACAGCGGGGATGTGAGAAAGGAAATGTATATGTTTCTCGGTCGGGGGACTTTCTACTGACAAACACGGCGTTTACTTCTTACTCTGATCTTGGTTGAACTGGAGGGTGTTGACTCCTCTCTGTTGAGCCATGGTTGGACGACTCGACGGTTCAACCACTTTGATGGATAACTCTTGTACCAACTATAAAAACTCAGAGGTAGTATATTCAGTCTCGTCTTAGGTACGCGCGTTGCTTTCCTTTAGGAGACAATAAATGTTGGTGTTAGTCAAGTGAACAGGGCAACCAACGCAGCGAGCTAACATAACGCATTCCTTTCCGCATTCCAGTATTTACTATCAGGAGAATTTGTAAGAGCCTTACCATGCAGATATGAGAAAAATAAGTTAGCATAAAGTGATCAAATGCGAAAGGTACAGACAGAGTATGTTGCAACCGACTACTAGACGAAATTGAGTTGTTATTGTTGTTGTTCTGTGAAAATGACGCGTCTCAACGTGTTTCCGGTTTTCACCAGTACAGCTTCTTCGGCAGTCGTGGATACTACTTCGCCATCTAGCGTTATGGAATGTTTTTGTCTTAAAAAAATAGAAATGTGTTCTTAAAAAAGGACCAGAACCAATAACTCATATGTATCAATAGCGTTGCAATTGATAGTTTTGTATGTACCTTACAGTATCACACTGTAATTCCTTTGGAATTAGCCAATATTCCAGACAGACCCTCATGTCAGACTCTAAAATGAACACAGGGATCAAATATGATCAAAACACTGTTTCAATATGGAGCTTTCATAAGGCTCACAGACACATGCTTCCTTGCTCAGCGACATGGATGGCCACTGTTGAATGCAATGCAATATAAATCCAATATAAAGTGGATCAGAGGAAAGCCATTGTACTTTTCTGCTGTCCACTCTTGTTTATGAAAACTGCCTCAGGAAAGCTGTAATGAAAGGTTTACTGGTGCATTACAATTACTGCAATATAGCATCTCATGGGGATTTAATACACACTGTGGACTTACAGGTTGAGCATGTTAGGTATTACAGCAGTATTTGTTTGTTTGTGTGTGTGCCTATGAGTATGTTTGTGTAACTGTGTGTATGTTTGTGTGTGGGTGTGTGTGTGTGTGTGTGTGTGAGTAAGCTCATAGACTTGAAGGGATTCAGTAATGTGGAGTCGAAAGAAAGAACATGATCCCAAAGCACCATGACAACATGTGTGTGTTTGAGCTTGCATTTGATACCGTCTGTACTTCCGTCCTTTCTGTTGCGAAAGGGCACAGGGGTGATGCTGCAGACGCCTGCGTGTGCGTGTGCGCGTGCACGTGCGTGTGCACCGGCGCCTGCGGCACTGAACCGCCTCGCTGTTTGAATACACAAACAGGCCGACACGACTGAGCTATCCCACCGGTGAACGAAGCGTGTCGAACAACGCCACAACAGCCAGCACCACATGCTCGGTCACAGGCGACCAGTCAGAATAAAGGAGAAACACGGCGAGCCTCAAGGTGGCGTCGTAGATAAACAACTGCCGGAGGAGGAGATCCCGTTCTCGCGTGTGATCTCGTGTCGCGTCCCGTCCCGTAACACCCCTTCCATGCCGAGCCGTGTCGGATAACAGGATATCGCTTTGCGTCGACGTCACGTGCATCCAATCCTGTCCTGTCCTGCCGCCTCAAATGACGTCTCGGTCGAGTCGATTCACATCGCGTCACATCTCGTCACATTCTACACAAGGGAAAGCAGGATCGGGAGGTTTGAGACAGAGAGAACAAGTAGGACAGACAACAGAAGAAAACCTGTGACCCAGGACACGACAATCAGGCCAAACCTCTTCCATCTCACCACATAAACCAGACCCAGACTCTGTCTCTGTACAGTTGATGATTAAATCTCTCTCCATTACTCCCTGAACCTCAAGGCCCCTGGCCATCCCGTTGCTGCCCTCGGTTGGTTTCCAGGCAATTCTGTGGTGGTGATGAGGTGAAGACCAGGTCTCCGAGTTTGTGTGTTGACGCATTTAAGCTGGCGCACACACACACACACACACACATGCGAGCACGCATGCACGCACTCACACGTACACATGACACGTCTGACACGTGTTCGCAGACCAGTGTTAGGTTTCTGCGCCTAACGACTGGTCAACAATCAATACTTTGGCTCAAAAACTGGAGTTTTAATGAGCAGAAATGTTGCAAGCACACGACCCAGCCATGCTGCCAGTAATGATGTACTGAAAGTGGATGGAAGCTGAGGTTAGGTGCCCTCACGGCAGTGATGTCGCTATCACTAATATGCAAAGGTGGCGAAGAGCAACCGCGGCCACATCACAACGAGGTCAAAGTTCTGCTCTTCCTGTTAAAACTCCAAACACAGTAATCATCATCTCGTTCTCCCCCTAATTAGCACCAAAACAAGCACACCCTGTCCATTTCGAGGCGTTCGCTGCAGACTGTATGCATCTATACTTGACCGGAGGTATTTTTCGGCGGCATGTCTATTAAACAAGGTTTGTCTCCGAGCATCATTCGTTCTAATTAACAGAAACAACTAGCCAATACAACCGTCCTGCTGACTGGGAACATCTAATGATTATGGCTCATTAGAAGGAGAACATATCGCGTTGATGATGGCACAGCAGCACGTACACACATAGCCGTGGAGGAAAACAAAGCTGCAGCAATCTTGTTTTTCACTAAAAGCCCCACAAGCTGCCTCTCGGATCACACACAATTAAACCAATTAAACTGTCTCTGTGAGATGCCGCAAAGAAACAAGCCCCCCCCCCCGTCCCCCCCCATCCCCCCCCATCCCTCCCCCCTTCTCATGCTGCCTGTGTGTATGTGTCCATTAGGATTATCCTCATCCTGTCTGGTTTACCTGAGCAAATCCCCCCCCCCCCCCCGCAACACACCCCCTGTGGCATCATTAACACAATGGGACAATAACACTGTAGTGAGCTGATGACCACATCTGGGGAAATAGCTTTCAGAATGTTACTAAAAGGGTGTGAGAGAGAGAGAGAGAGAGAGAGAGAGAGAGAGAGAGAGAGAGGGAGAGAGAGAGGTTCGTCTTTAAGGACTTATACTGTGGCTGTGATGGGAAGCTGATGACGATGTGAAAACTACAGTGGCATTGAACAACGTGTGTGTGTGTGTGTGTGTGTGTGTGTGCCTTCAGGGAGCGAACCTGCTGGGTGTTATGATGCTGTGCTCTAATGCTGAGGGGGCCTCCCTCCGAGGCTGTAACTTCGAGGACCCTGCAGGAGTCAAGAGAGAGAGTGGGACGCATTATTGGCTGCCAGAAGTGAAGGATTCTGACCCGGGAATCCTGTAGTGGTCCACGCACGGGTAGAACCTGGTGCAGGTGCAGAGAGAGAGAGAGAGAGAGACAGAGAGAGAGAGAGAGAGAGAGAGAGAGAGAGAGAGAGAGAGAGAGAGAGAGAGAGAGAGAGAGAGAGAGAGAGAGAGAGAGAGAAAAGAGAGAGAGACAGAGAGAGCGTGTGAAAGAGGGAGTGGGAGAGTGTAAAGCAAGCGTTTTACTCTGCGGTCAGCTCACTCAGGATCAGAGTGATTAAATGCTTTGCTTTAAAAAAATGTTCACACAGCACAATTGTTATCCTTTCATATTGTGTGATGGAGAATTCACAATTATAAAGTTTATCTACAGGACAAATGGAACCACTTTGTTATTTACGTGTGGGAGGGTGAGATCCAATTCACCACCCACAAAAACACACTCACACAAATGCACCGACACACACACACACACACACACATCACGATCTCATCCCAAATCATCCCACTCATTTATTAGACAGGAATTAGTCACATAACAAAAGGAACGTGACTTCCAGCCCACAATAGGCCCTGATTTTAATCACTGTCGCTTGCAGTACAAGCCAGCTGCAACTTGCCAATAAAATACTTTTAATCTTTCGAACAAATACTGTGTTCCGTTTTTGACGTTTTCTGTTAGAAAATCTCATTTCAACCTAGTTAACACACGATCCACAGGTTTTGGGTAGTTGTTTAGAATAGGACCCCTCAGCTGTATAGAAATCCACCCTCCAATCTGACCTGCCGTGTTCCATACAGTCACAGTTCACAAGCAAATAAAAAAGATTCTTTTCCAGGAATCCCTTCCCCCCATCTGCCACCCTCTCGCCCTCTCTCTCTCTCTCTCTCTCTCTCTCTCTCTCTCTCTCTCTCTCTCTCTCTCTCTCTCTCTCTCTCTCTCTCTCTTTCTCTCTCTCTCTCTCTCTCTCCCTCTCTCTCTCCCTCTCTCTCTCCCTCTCTCTCTCTCTCTCCCTCCCTCTCTCTCTCTCTCTCTCTCTCTCTCCTATCTCTCTCTCTCTCCCCCCCCGTGTCTCCCCCTCTCCCCCTCTCCTTTAATCACTGGTTCTCTGCTTTGATCCTGTCTCCATTAGCTACATCTGTGGATCGCACACAAGCCTGAGCTATGAGCCGGAGCTCTCAGGCCCTGTAACCCTCCTAACTTCCCTCCCCTCAGTTTTCCCCACTCAGGCAGGCAAGACGTTGTCTCGGGGATCAGATCAGCGACGTTGACAGAATCAGAACCTGGTCGGAAACAGGGGCCCTCTGCATTTGAGTGCAGTACATCATGGCTGCCTGGCTGGGTAAATGAGATATGCTCTGAGCCAGTATGCTAATCAGCGTCTCGGAGAAGTGCACACACCAGGTGCTGGCGAAACTCTCCGAGAGACACACACACATAGATGCTGCCCAGCTTAGGTACACCAGATTAGTTGCACTGTGTCCACCTTGTTGAAAGGCTGAGACAGAAAGAGAGAGGCCGAGATGGGGAGAGGGAAGGAGAGAGGGAAGGAGAGAGGGAGAAAAGACAGGGAGAGAGAGGGAGGAGGGGGGGGGGGGGGTTATGGGCCGTCACTCAGATGTGGTGTTTATGTGCCAGTCAGAATGACTGTCACGACAAGGCTCATCCGCCCTTCTCCCATCAACACTCATTACGGCCTTCCAGTATCTGTGGTCTACGTGGCGACAGAGCCTGGACTGGTGACAGGGAGGCAGACGGGAAGCGTCTCGTC
>CM042865.1:8840650-8923150 GCA_023658055.1 Thaleichthys pacificus
ATGTACAAACCTCAGACTTTATGTGCATGTTGTATGTTTTTGTAGGTGTAAGTGGTGGGGACTTAGTTTTCCGAATGCTGAAATATTCATAATTTCTTACCCCTTGACATAGAATTAATCTCCATAAACGTTTAACAACACGTTTGACTGACGCCTAACATGACACAATGGCGTGGGCAAAGTCAGCGAGCGTGCATGTGACGGCGTGCGTTTCGTCTTCGTTCCGGGACCTTCCACTGTGAACCACTCTGTGTTTCTGCCTTTCTGGGCTCAATGTACTGGACGCTTCACCTTTCACTTTTCTTGGACCTTTCATCCCTCCTTACCTCCCTCCCTCTCTCCCCTCCATCCACCAACACACACATACACGCACACATGCATACACACACCCACAGATACTCACTCCCACACACAGTCACTCCCACACACACCCACACGGACACTGAACTCTTGGACAGCCAAAGTCTATTTAGGTGAGAGCTCCACGAGCATCGAGCCCCTCTTTAAGCCCCCTGTGTCTGTCTGACACATGGACGCTCACTACACAACCGCTGCCTTCTCCTCCTCATCCATCCTCATTCCTCCCCTATGATCTTCCTTTTCTCTCACCTGTAATTGCTCTGTCTGTCAACGCAGAGTGGGGGAGATAGGGGTCTATTTTCACTCTCATTTCAACCTCTTGCTAGTCATTCTCTCTCTCTCTCTCTCTCTCTCCCTCTCTCTCTCTCTCTCTCTCTCTCTCCTCTCTCTCTCTCTCTCTCTCTCCTCTCTCTCTCTCCCTCTCTCTCTCCCTCTCTCTCTCTCCCTCTCCCTCTCCCTCTCTCTCCTCTCCCTCTCTCTCTCTCACTCTCTCTCCCTCTGTCTCTCTCTCTCACTCTCTCCCTCTCTCTCTCTCTCTCTCTCTCTCTCTCTCAGTCTCTCTCTCTCTCTCTCTCTCTCTCAGTCTCTCTCTCCCTCTCTCTCTCTCTCTCTCTCTCTCTCTCTCTCTCTCTCTCTCTCTCTCAATACCTCAATTTACTTCCACTCACCCTCTAATTGTCCTATCTTTCTTTTGTCTATCTTTCCTTTCCGAGCCACTGGACTGTCTCTCTTTTTCTCTCTTTCTACTGTTTGGTGTGTAGCTCGGGGAAGTGTGTGTTGGGCTAAACACACTGATGCATGTCAACATACTGGTAGGTAAAATATATTGAAAGAGTGTCTTTGTTCAATTATTGAACAGGCAAAATATATTTTTTGCCTGTTTTAAAGAAGGAAGAAGGAAATAACTACTGTAGAGATTTTTTGTTGTTGCCATGAGCAAGAAAGAGCAAGAAGAGTTGTTTTTTTCCATTCCTTTGCAGAAATCCCCACGATGCAAAATGAAAAATAATACTACAAATACAACCAAAAAACAAACCCTGTAAACACAGACAAACTCAATGTTCAAACGATGTGCAATCACACTCTCATTTTACTGACAATTTCTAATGGCCATGTCATTGGTCTGCTTCGGGTAGGTTGGAGCCAAGCAAATGATTCCCCGGACAGAAGGATTGGAGGCTCAATATGTCCGCTCCCAACCCCTCTCTACACAGCCACAGGAAGTAGGAAAAGGCGCCTTGGTAGCTTACTCTATGTACACATCTACTGCACGTGCTCATGATCTTGTGATAGAGGAGAAGGGTGGTGGGAGGAAATCCTGAGGAAGACACAATCCTTCCAGAACATGAAAAACCTTGTCAGTGTGTCTTTGTACGATTCAATGGTTGCTCGTCAAAAAGAAGAATTGTTGCCTTTGTGCTCGTGTTTTTTTCACCGAGGAAAGGATTCAGAGATGGTGGCGGACGAACTGAAAGGGGTCCTGCCTTGCTTTGTGTTTGAAGTGGGCCGTATTAAAAATGGAGCTGACGTCACGCATTCTATCACCTGCTACTACTAGTGCTTTCCCCGACCAATGTTTGTCTGTCTCGCCCTCTGTGTGTACGTGTCGCTGCGTGTGTGTGTGTGTGTGTGTGTATCTGTGCGTTTGCATGTGTGTGCGTGTGTCCATCCTGATGGTTGGGCACTCAGCCATTAGAAACCCAGAGCTCCAGCTCCTCCAGAAGGCAAGGGGAGAGTGAGGAAGAGGAGGGGGAGGAGGGGAGAGTGAGGAAGAGGAGGGGGAGGAGGGAGAGGAGGGGAGAGGAGGAGAGGAGGGGGAGGAGGGAGAGGAGGGAGAGGAGGGGAGAGGAGGAGAGGAGGGAGAGTGAGGAAGAGGAGGGGAGAGGAGGGGAGAGGAGGGGAGAGGAGGGGAGAGGAAGGGGAGAGAAGGGGAGAGGAGGGGGAGAGGAGGGGAGAGGAGGGGAGAGAAGGGGAGAGGAGGGGAGAGGAGGGGAGAGGAGGGGAGAGAAGGGGAGAGAAGGGGAGAGGAGGGGAGAGGAGGGGGAGGAGGGGAGAAAGGAGAAAGGAGAGTGCACATATAGTGACAGAGTGGCATGCCTCTTTTTTTGTCTCCTCAGACTTCAAACAACCTTTAAAACAGCCCTCCCCCCCCTCCCCCCCCCTCCCCCCCCTCCGGCTCTCTCTGTCTCTCTCTCTCTCTCTCTCTGAGGTGCAATCACCACCTTCTCCAAGCCATCCCTTTCTCTCGTCCTTCCTCCTCTCCCAACCTATGGGCACTTCAACTTCGGGGGAAAATGTCGGTTGTTGGTCGAAGGAAGCTCCCGGAAAATGACACGGGGAGGGAGGGGGAAGGAAGAGGAGGGAGAGAGGAAAGTGAGGCGCAGACCAGAACGAGAGGGAAGAAGAGGATGGAGAGGGGGGGCGGCGAGAACTGGGGGGGCCGTATCGCATTGATCACGCTGAGCAACAAAAAAAATTACAATTCCTGTTTGTCCATGTGTAAGATTGATGTAGGTCTGCCTGCCAGCCTTTGTATTCGGTGACTGAAGGGATCCCCTGGAGAGCGTGGCAGGAATGACTGAACGCAGAAGGGGACACGGCATCCGTCTGCACTAGTGGGACAGGAAGTTTGTCATGGCCTGCCTGGGAATAGCCAGCCATGTGTTTGTGTGGTGTTGCCGGGCGCAGCCATCGTGCTGCTTGTGCCTCTGAAACCACACTCAAAGGCACAACGCATGCTGACTTGGAGATTTATCTTTGTCTTTCTTTTCCGGGCCTCTTCCGAAGGCGAGGGCCTCGGGGCCTGCAGATGTACGGCATCCCTCATTCGTTCCCTGCATCCATCCCGGTGCGTTTTGTCCCTTTTTTCGCTCCCCAGACTTCTCATTACCGGGGCTGTGAATGGACGTGCTGCGAGGGCGCACGCTCGCTCTATACCCCCCCCCCCCCCCCCCCCCCCCCCCCGCCACACACACACACACTACGTGCGTGTGGTATTAGTGCACTCGATATAAAACTCACGAGTCTCTCTAAGGGCCTATTCTTCTTAAGGATAACAGCATGCAGCCCTTGTCAGGCCTAGGAGGTGGGAAGACAGAGGAGGGGAGACATGGGCGGGGGGAAGAGGAGATTATGTGAGAGATGAGAGTTTTACACACACACACACACACACACACACACACAAACAGAGACAGTTCTGTTTCCTGGTTGAGGGAAAGCAGTACAGGAAATGTACACTTCATTTTGGAATGTGATTGACTATTAGATATCTTTCCCTTGGTGGTCGGGTTCTATGTCCCACATACGCATGACTGGACACAGCAACAACTCTACTGCACAGTGCAGCGTGTCGTGTCGCATATAGTCAGGGAGAGTTCTCCGACAACGTCAGTAGGCACATCACTTATCAGTTTTGTGTCACATAGACCGACACATCAACTTCTTCCACATTAGGAAATACAATAAAGACCCAGTGGTTTTGTCACGGCCATTAGTCAACCATAAGTGCTCAAACCCTCCCACATGATAAATATGAATGCCCTTCTTTTCACTCTCTGTGGGTTTGAAGACACTGCAGAGAGAATATTAGTATTCATGTTCAATATTCAAGTACTGATTAAATCTGGGTTATATAGCTCGTCAGTCATCCAAACTTTGTTCCCAGAGGCGACATTGGGTCAGGGATTTTATGTGTGCGCGTGTGCGTGCGCGCGTGTCGGACTCCATCTGCATAAATGAAACTTTCTGTTGTTAAGACATGCATGTGGATGAGAAACGGTCGAGGCGTGATCTCTCTGGCAGTTTGCTTCACACAACAGCTGTGGCTCACGTCGGAGGACGTCGATGGGATGGATCATTTTGCCTCACAAAACAAGTGACGGAGGGTCTTTCCAATCACGGCTGTCAGCTTTCCGATGGGAAAGATTTTGGTGCTGAATAATCTGGCTACCATATTACCTTTCTTCAGTCTCATTCGATTTTCTCCATTACGTGGCGACAAATGTCCACATCAAGAATTCGGCATCAGATTAGCTGTACATTACCTGTTTTATGTGGTGCTGTATTGCAGCTTGAAATCTCTTTAGAGGAGAAACCGCGATCATCCTCGTGGTCGTTAATTGGCCCAGAATGTTCTCCCAAAACACACATTAGTCTGACTGACTGCATTACAGTGACGTCCGACCACAGATCCAACAGGGCATCATTTCTCAGTACCTCTGCCAGCATCCGGAGCTCAAAGTGGCTTCCTATTCGACGGCAGTATCATGGTCTGAGCAAAGAGGGAGGAGGGGGGTGTGGAAAAGCATCGCCGATCTGTGTTTGCCTGATTGTGTGTCTGTGTGGCCGATGCAAGGGCTCGAGGACGCCTGAGAACGCCCTCTGAATGTGCCCCCGCCAGTTAACCGAGGTCAGGGACGCAGAGGCAACCGAAACAAGTGAACTCCAGTAGCCTGCAGACTTCTCCCCGACCACCCTCCCATCTCTCCTCGCTGCTAATGGCGCGGGTGGATGGCCCTGCATGGACACACCACTGCCTGCTGTGTGCACGTGTGCGCGCGCTGTGCGCGTATCACGCGCAGGTTCGTTGACGGGCGTGGGGGTCTGCTCCGTGTGTTTGTGTGTTGGCGAGGTGTGCGTTTGTTTGCACGTGGAGCAGGTCAGGGCAGTTCAGAAGAACCTTGGAGGTGTACGGGAGACAAAATGTCGAGCAGTTGTTCACAACGATCTTAGACCAACAAGACGCCAGTGAGCGAACAACCTCGAAATTAACCTGGAATGAATCTCAGCTGACCCACTCCCTCCTCCCTCCCTCCCTCCCTCCCTCCCTCCCTCCCTCCCTCCCTCCCTCCCTCCCTCCCTCCCTCCCTCCTCCCTCCCTCGTCTCACCTCGCCCAGCATGACTTCAGTTGTTGTTTCCCAAGAGTCTGTCATTCGATTAGCATACTAAGTCAAACCAACGACAGTCGGCCAACTGTTCAATCTACAAGAAGAATGACCAGGACACCTAGCTATCTGTGAAGACAGGATATCTAGACAATCTATCCTATAGCATTTCTATTTTCTTTTGGGATTCTCCCTTCAGTGTCAGAAATGAGGGGCACATTCAGTCATTACCAGCCTGCAGCTGCCTTTGGGTAGGGACAATCTCCTTTAAGCTCTACTTTGAGTTGCCAGGGAGCCTTGGAGCTTCCAGCTTCCAGGGGGATTGAATCGTGTTCTGAAGTGGGATCCAGGATTGAAATAACACCCTAGAAAAGAAGATGAAGAATGGACTGAGCAAAACCTTGAGATTTGAGTGGAAGGGAGGCATTTGTTCACCGTGTGTGTCTGCTTGCGTAAGTGCACGGCTACGTGTGTGCGTGCGCGCGGGCGCGCGTACATACGTACATGCGAACAACGTGTGTCTGACGCATCCATGTCCATGTAAAAGAAAACAATGTCATCCCTGCCCACACACACACACACACACACTATCATCGCTGTGCCACAGCAAGGCCTCATTAGCACACGCAGCACTCAGCTCATCGCGGCTTCCTCTCCGACATCACCTCACAGAGAGGGGCGCGTCAAAACCGCTCTCCCTCACGCGTCTCCTCGCTCGCCCTCCTCGCTCGGCCCTCGTCTGTCAGGTATCGATTGAAGCCTTCCTCTTCCCTCCTTCATCTTCCTCACAGGGCCTCGGGCCAAACTGCCAGCCCCCTGTTCTGTTAACCTCCCCCCCCCAAAAAAATCTCCTGGTCTGCCCTTCTCCACACCTCCCTCTCTTTACCGTCTTATAATACAGGGATGACGTCCCACAGCACGAACAAGAAAGCAACAAAAAATAAGGCGGGGCGGGGGGGGGGGGGGGGGGGGAGGGGCGAAAAGAGGGAAGGAACGCGAGGGGGGACCGGAGGGAGGGCCGGGGAGTCAGAGGACAACGGGAGGATCCTCTTGGGGTGAAACGGGAAATGGGAGATGGAGATGGAAGCCGAGACGAGTGCTCTCTTCCTGCTCAAACCAACGACTCTCTGTCCAATCGGATCCCTCCCCCGAAACGAGCGTCCGGGGAAAGACAGAGTGGACGCGCGGGCGCGACAGCACACCAACGCACGCGGCTGCCGGTTACTGTACATGGTAAAGAAGATTGGGAGGGAGGGAGAGAGAAAGAGAGAGAGAGAGAGAGAGAGAGAGGAGAGAGAGAGAGAGAGAGAGAGAGAGAGAGAGAGAGAGAGAGAGAGAGAGAGAGAGAGAGGGGAAAGAGAGACAAACGGAATTGAAGGGGAAAACAATAGAGGATGATGAAGAGGGAGCTGAGGAGGATGGGGGCACGCTGGTGGGGTTGGAGGACCCAGTTGAACAGAATACTGGGAGAGGTGTTTCACAGAAAGTGGACCCTTTTACTGTGAAACAGCATTTTTGGGCGGGCTGCTATATTAATCTCATTTACTGTGTTCCCTCTAGTCTACTCAAAAGTGAATGGCCAAGGGAATTAGAGTTTTCCAGAATTCACACACGCACACACACACACATACACACGCACACACCCAGGCCGATGTTTCTGAGCAACAACACCGTACGTCACAGATCCAAACAAACAAGAAGAAAAAAAACGATGATTTCTACAGTCACAGAGGTTGGAGAGTTTAGTTCGACTTCCTGGGAGCTGTTTACAGAAGGCCGCGCAGAGTCCGAGCATTGACCACGGAGCGTGCGCGTGTGCGTGTCTGTGGGGGGGGCGGGTGTGGGAGCGGGTGTGCGTGTCTGTGTGGGGGCGTGTGTGGGAGCGTGTGTGTGCGTGCTCGTGTGACAGTGTGTGTGACAGTGTGTGTGACAGATGCTGAGCAGGATCAGACAGGAAGAGGGAAGAGGTCAGGGGTGAATCTCCCAGCCGCCCAGCAGCCCTCCGAGAGACTGAGAGAGAGAGAGAGAGAGAGAGAGAGAGAGAGAGAGAGAGAGAGAGAGAGAGAGAGAGAGAGAGAGAGAGAAGAGAGAGAGAGAGAGAGAGAGAGAGAGAGAGAGGAGAGCGAGAGAGAGAGAGAGAGAGAGAGGGAGAGAAAACAGCTACTGCAAAACTGAGGAGGGCGAGGAAAGGTCAGGGGCCGTTTGGGAGGGATGGAAAAGTACACAGAAGGTGATGTGGAGAAGGAGAGGGGGAGAGAGAAGACCAAAGCTTCCGAAAATCCGTGTGAATTCCTAAACAGGCTGCTTTGGTCTACTGGACACGTCCTGGCATGTCAGAGCTGTTCCGGGCTTGTTTATGTCCCTGATTGATTCTGGATGATTATTTGGGGACGTGTTTCTGTCTGAGAGGGAATGTTAATGTTATTTACTCAGTGCCTGGTGCATTTCCCAGCCTGACAGTTCACATCGGTTCTTATCTCCTTGACAGCAATTTAGGGCCTCCTCGTTTGTGAATACAGGATGCTTTTGCAACCATCACAAGGATTATTATGTATCATTTAACCAATCCACTTCTCCGATTTATTCAGGCATTACACACGCTTACATTCTCATGCACGCACATGCACACACTCTCACACACACTCAAACACACACTCAACACACACTGGCCCAGATGGCCAAAAGCCCTCAAATGCTTTGCAAACACCTGCTTTTCAACACCCCATCAACACACACACACACTTACTCACGTAGCTGTGCATGGATGCACATGAGCAGATCTGAACACACGTGCACAAACACACACACACACACACACAGACACATAAACACACACACATACAGGAGTGAGAATCTGTGATTTTACCCTCCGGGTTGTAAATACGATGCTCTTGATTGAATGATGAAAGGTGTAAAATCAAGCCTGATTGGCTCCGAGGACAAGTCATCACCGAGCTCGCTGCTCCATTCCGACAGAAATCACCTGGAGAACAAACCCTCTGCCGGTCCCATTCGTTGCTCAGCTCGGAGGCAACCAGAATCCCAAGGATACGTGCATTCCCAAGTTCTCGTCCGTGTATCTCCCAAGGTTCCTTGAACCACACCGCCATGCACTGAATGACATCATAGCTGCCAGGACTCGGGCCTCATGCCCTAAAAGGGCTTCGGGACCTCAGGGTCAACATGGAAAACAAACTAACCCTGCAGCCCGGCGCCATGCATTTTAACGCTCAGACCAGTGATGTCATACCAGCCCCTGGCCTCCACTCACCCCCTCCACCCCCCCCCCCCCCCCCCCTCCCACTGCAGCAAGATGGGCCCCGCTGACTGATCCACTCCTGAGGAGAGAAGAAGAAGAAGGAGGGAGGGCGGGCGGTGACAGAGAGGGGAAGAGGAGTGAGACGGCGTAGGAAAAGGTAATGTGATCTGATTACCCAATAAAGACGGAGGAGGGGGAGAGCGCGGAGGAGGGCGCGGGGGGGTGGGGAGAGAGGGAGACCGAGAGACAGAGTGGGAAAGAGAGATAAAGAGAGATTGAAACTGTGGCTCCGTGATTTCCTCCGCTTTGTGACTCCGCTGGGTCAGCAAACCGCTACCAAATGGATATTTCTGCTCATTTTTCATGATGAGCGAATATCTCTCCCTTTCCGCCCGCTCCCTCACATAAACAGGAACGCGCGCGCCCATGCACGCACACTCATACACACACACACACACAGACACACACACAAGAGGGATATTGCTCTCTAAAACAGCTCTCGGCTCAGAGTAGGCTTCATGGTTTGGCGGGTGGCTCATTTTCTCCGCCCCCCCACCCCCACCCCCCCCACCGTCTTTTCCAAATATCTCTTTGAGCTGTGATGGGGGAGATGGCCCCCCCCCCCCCCCCCAGTAATCTGGTTGAGGTGATGAAGATACAGTGAGTCACCGAAGGAGTTCTTCTCAGATGGCTCCCTCGGAGCGCCGACCACGGAAGAAGAGGTTAGGCAGATAAACTCAGTGTGCACGTCCTCTGAGCCCCTGCTCATCGCGGCCAATCAGGCGGGAGACGGTCACGCTGACTTGGCGCACCGACCGCTGCATCGTGAAGAGGCCTCTTATTTAAGATCTATATGTTGAACGGGTGCACCTTCCTGACCAAAGTCGATTCCTTGTCTGTGAGCAACGTTTCACGGCGATTCAAACCCTTTGGGATTCGGATTCGGAGCGATCCACGATCACGTACAGACCAGACCTTAGGAGAGTCTCGGAGGAGATGGAGTGCTGAGGTGAGCAAGGAAGGGCAGCGGTTGATGCCGTGGATTTGACACTGGGTTGTTTTAAGGGACCCAAACTCAAGTGTCATAGGTCTTTCGGTGAAAACGCTCCTCCACCACTGATAGGGGAGGTTGAGTATTCCCCCTCTTATTAGAAATGAACATTGGTGCACAACACAGACCTGGAACTGCAATGCCGCTCTTAAATGCCTCTATTTATATTCTTTATGTTCTGCCACAAATTTGGTTTGCTGGGGGGAGGGGGTCTATATAGGGCAGTGGTTCTCAACCCTGGTCCTCAGGGACCCCCTGTCCTGCATGTTTGAGATGTTTCCCTGTTCCAACACACCTGATTCAAATGAACGGGTCGTTATCTAGTTATGCAGAAGCCTGCTAACGACCATTCATTTGAATCAGGTGTGTTGGAGCAGGGAAATATCTCAAACATGCAGGACAGGGGGTACTTGAGGACCAGGGTTGAGAACCACTGATATAGGGAATGTCTAAACACGCTATAGAGAGTGGAGGGGGGGGGGGGAAAGCCCTTGAGCCCGACAAAGCTCCACCCACGAAAGGAGTCAGCCTCCACGCCGTAAAGTTCAGAGGAAATGGAGAGCGGCTTGAGTGAGAGAGTCGATGAAACCGATCGCTGAACAAGCAGAAATCCAGTAGGTTAGGCTCCGCGTGCGTCAGGGCCAGGGAACGCTGTAATATATGGACGACGCAGCATCCCCGTGAGGGGTTCCTTTTTTGCACGCGTACCTTCCTCTCCCGTGATCTCCCACGCTCTCTCTCCCACGTACACACAGCTATAGATCTTTATGCACATAGCTGATCACCACTGGGATCCTGGGCGATTCCGACTCGATACAAAAGACACCGAGTCCGTCGCAGTGTGAGGCTGGGGGGTGGGGGCAGGGGGGGGGGTAGTCATCAAAGAGAAAGGTTACCTTTACTTTTTGTCTCTGTACAGTCGTCCATCTGTTTATTATTTGGGTGGTGCCATACCTCGCATGTAGTCTCTGTCCTGGGGTCCGAATGGAATTGGAACCTGGAGCATTGCCAATACGATGGCCCATACCGACAGATCCTCTCAGAAACAGGGTCTGTAGCCTTGGGTTGAATCTCCATTCACCTGGTAAACGTGTGAAGCCGTGACGGTCCCAGGACGGAGAGGGAACACGCTGGGGGCACAGGAGACAGCACAGGAGCCCCCCACCCCCCCCCCCTCCCCCTGTTCCACTCCCCACTAGGAAATAATATACATTCCACTTTAGTTCTGCGGTTTAAGTGACATGGGAATGCTAGGCTAAGAAGGTGTACGTGCCTGTTTGAGTACGTACCCGTGTGTTCTGGTGCACACCTGTGTGTGTGTTGTCTGTGCTGATGTGGACATGTGTGTGTGTGTGTGTGCGTATGCATGCGTGTCTTTAGATGTTACCGTTGTTCGTGATTGGTCTATTTTGGGCCTGGAGAAGTTCAAAGTCGATATTCTGGGAACAGAACAAAGAACATGAAAGATGTTGAACAGAGGTACTAATCGCTGAGTTAGGGAAAGAGGAATGGAAAAATGGAGGAGGGAGGGAGGGAGGAGGAAAGGCTCAGTGTGCTGAGGTGAAGGGAACACTGGCAACAATGAGCCCCTTGGTCTGAGATGGGAGAGAGGGGTGGAGATCTTAGAGGGAGGGGCGAGGGAGGGCGAGGGCTGAGGGAGGAAGGAAGGAGGAAGGAGGAAGGAAGGAAGGAAGGAAGGACTGGAAACTCGTCGATTTTTCATCCACCCCTCAGGGTTGGGGGAGGCACAAGGACAAAAAGTGAATTATAAGAGAAGGAAAGACTGAACAGCTCAATTTGGAGCTCGAGAAAGAAAGAGAAGAGTTTAGAAAGAGTGAGAGAGCGAGAGAGAGAGAGAGAGAGAGAGAGAGAGAGAGAGAGAGAGAGAGAGAGGAGAGAGAGGGAGAGAGAGAGAGAGAGAGAGAGGGAGAGAGAGGGAGAGAGAGAGAGAGGGAGAGAGAGAGAGAGGGAGAGGGAGAGAGAGAGAGAGAGAGAGAGAGAGAGAGAGAGAGAGAGAGAGAGAGAGAGAGAGAGAGAGAGAGAGAGAGAGAGGAGAGAGGAGAGAGGGAAAGGGGGAGATAGAGAGAAGGAGAGAGAGCGAGGGAGGAGGGAGGGAGGGAGCAAGAGAGGGAAAGGGGGAGAGATAGAGAGAGCGAGAGCGAGAGAAAGAGATAGTTTGTGTGGCCCATCACATATGCATATACATGCTTGTTCCCCTTGGAGCTTGTCAGTGGCACGAGGGGTCGGGGAAGCAGGGGTGGTTGCATGAAGACACGGTTGGAGATGCTTCCAGTTCAGGACCAGGCAGGTGGTTTTAATCAGCGTAACAACACACATGCCGGGAAGTCAGCCTGCTTTGTGCTATTTGTGCGAGTGTGTGAGTGAGAGACAGACATTGTTCAGTGGAGTGCACAGGCAGGGTAGATGAATAATGCAATAAGAATCTGGCACCTTGCAAACTCTGTGCTCGCAAAGCACCCCGTCTAACGCACACACAAACATAACGATGGCGAGCAATCACTTGCACACACGATACACATAGGACATACAAAGGCAGTAGGGCTCTTCATACCTACATGCACACAAGGAGGAATCACACAGCCCACAGACAGTCACTCAGATGAGAACACTTGGTTCAAACCACTTACATGGAAATGCAACTCATTATTATAAGTGCTCTCCAATATGTCCTGTAAAAAATTACCATGATAAAAGAGAACATCCACCTCAACAAGCTAGCGGTCCTCGGGGAAAAACAAACAGAAAAACAGGGAAAAGGCAAGAGGGGTGACTGTGTGTTGTACTGTTTCACAGCCCAAGCTCAGGTTTCGATCCTACGCTGGCCCGAGTCCAGCGCGGGGAAACGACAAATGGTTTGAGTGTGCACGCGGGCGCGCGTGCGACCGCGTTTGCTACGTTTCTCAGGACACGGTGGTAAATGGTGTGTATAAATCCAATACCACGGCTGCTGAGCAGTGAGTCTGCCTTGGAGCTGCACCCCCAGCCTCCGTCACACTCGCCCAAGAGCTCAGCCCCTCCATCCTTCCTTCTCACGACGCCTGCCAGGTTCGGTTTCATCCCCTGCCAAACATCAATTCCCCGTCAGTTCCACACTGAGTTCCATGTCACTGTTGTTGATAGAGGTGATGCCTTTAAATGTCTACTCTACCCAACAAAAAAATATATATAAATAAAAAGACCCTGAAGATCTTACAGTGACTGAGTCATAAACAGCCGTGGTTTACTGGGACTGTCAGGGGGTGTCAGAGGATGCTGTTTGTCTGGTTTGGCTCAGATGAATGATCTGGCATGTTTGGAGGAGGGCAACATCCATATAGTTGAACAGGGGGGGGGGGGGGGGGGTGAACTAGCTGCACCGTGGAAGACTCCTCTGGGTGTCTCTGTGTGATAGAGATGCAGTAATGGTTCTAATAAGGTTCCTAATTTATCCGATGGGATTGGGGTCTTGGAGATACTAATCATCATGCACACGTCAAGCATAATAACGGAGCATCCAGCTCAGCGTATTACGGCGGAAAGCCCTAGAAGCTATTAGTGGCAGAAGACAGTCTGATGTTTGCTTTGTAATTGGTTCGGTTGAACGTGCCTTCGTTGAAATCAGAATCACTTTGCTCTGCATAAATACACAGGTGGTGTATAATTGTTTTAAGTGTGAGATGTGCTCTCTCTGCTTGACTGAGCGATTAACTGTAGAAAGCACTCAGTGTTCTTCACAGAATAGTTTCAAGGAGGAAATTTGAGTGACAACAAAATCCTAAAAGCTGTTTCATTTGGTATGCGCAATGAAAAGTGTCAGTAAGGCAAAGAGGCACGGCCCGCCCCGTACAAGGGAATGCATCTGAACGTAATCGAATGCAAGTTCCAAACTCGAAATAACCTCCCGTGTCCATCTACAGCGCGGCTCGATTCGGCGGCGCGATAATGGAATCAGAAGGAGCTTCGAAGACTTGAAGGCTCTATTGTGTTGTCACGTCCTCTGGCCATTCTTCTCCTCTGGCTTTCAGCCCCCCCCCCCCCCCCCCCCCCACACACACACACACAACACGCCCCCCTCCGTTCTGCAGCTCACTCTCAACTCCTCTGACTCCCCCGCGTTTCACCTCGTCCTTTTCTTCCTGTCTTCTACTTTTTTTGAAGAAAAGTGAAAGATAATTACCTTTCTTCTTTTATCCGTCGTCTGCTTCTCACAGAGCTGGAAGAGGCTCGCGTGAAGACCTGCATTTGCCTAATGCACATTCTTCTTAAGACGGCGGTGAGCGGCTCTCCGCCTGAACTCTTAATGATGCCTCGCCGCGAGCCTGGGCGCCCTCAGAGTCTCGTTCTTGATATGTTGTTGTTCTTGCGAGGCTTCGAAGTGATAGAATGGATCGTCTTCATCGTAATCGGAAATTAATGACTGTAATCATGATGATGTATCCACTGCTGTCCCTTCCATCCCCCAGAGCCCCAAAGCAACATGCCTGGAAGTTTGTCAGCATGTCCTGCATTGGTGTGTGTGTGTGTGTGTGTGTTGTGTGTGTGTGGTGTATGGGGTGTGTGTATGCCAAGGAGTCAACATTGGGGGGGACGAAATCTGCTAGCACCGGTATCAATAATACTAGTAGTTATAAAATGGGATGTGTCCCCCAAGTATATATTATGATTACGGCCCTGGTGTAGGCCTATGTGTGTGTGGTGTATGGGGTGTGTGTATGCGTGTGTGTACATGCACCTATGTACGCATGTTTTGCGTGTGTTACTCGTCCTCTCCGAATGACATCATCATCTTGTTCAGACATGAGCCTTTTGACATCAGAGGAATCCCACTATGTCATTGGGGGTCAAGCTTTGCTTTCATGGGATTTTACGATACAGATGACTCGGTTAAAATCCTGGTGTGTTTCTACAGACATAAAACAGTTATCAGCCCTACATCATATTGAATTAGGGAACAGGCCGGAGAATCCATGTATATATGTTATTCAATCTAGGAGGACATTAGAATACAATTTAGTAGCAATCTTTCAAATCTACCGGATACCATGGATGATTCGATCATGTTTGTTTGTTTTTTTGTTCTGTTGCGGAAATGTTCAGCATTACAGATGCCCAGTTTCTGTTCTTCACGAAGACAGTCCTGTGTTCATTCCCAGTGGCACTGTGACATTCATCATCCTGTAGGATGGTGCTTTGAAGACCCGACTGTTTATCTACGTTGCATCATCACACAGAGTCAGACATTAAGGGGACTTCGATAACTTCAAACGCAACTGTGCACATTGTGAAACGAGCAAAAAAGGCTGAAAGTAAAAGGTGTTTTCGTGTATGAGCCGATGGGATTCATCGGTCTCAGTAGATAGTGATCACTATCACTATCTACTCAGGCTACAGAATACACGCTGGCATACAAATACCCCCCCCCACACACACACACACACACGCACACACACCTACACAAGGCCACACGCACACCTACAGGCGTGCACGCGCCTCTAAAAATGCACACGCCCTGACTCGAAAAGCCGCATCTACTGTAACCAATCAGTCTTGCCTCTTTTTCATTTCGAGTCGAAAAAAGGTTATGAGTGTCGAGAACTGAATAAAGCCATTGAGGGCCGTAGCTGGCCCCATTTAGAACATTCTTTGGATCTTTATCTTGCCCCTGGAACGCTCCTCCCTGATTCGGTCATATTAGCGGTTAGGATACATGGGTCTGTAAAACAGGAGAAAACAAGACGGAGCCAGGTGTCTCTATCCATGCAGTCCTGTCAGCACCGGGGAGAAAGCCAAACAAACATTGCGAAAGACAAAACTGCAGCATCCATAAACTCGTCCGGATCTCAGCAGAGAACACAGCAGTGCTTGACTGACTCCAGAGAACTGCTGCCTCAGCTGTGAGAGAACCCACAAAGTGTCGGAGTCATGACAGCCTGGCCTCGTGAAGGCACCGGCCTCGTGACAGATCTTTGTTCAAGTCCCCCAGGCCCCCACACCCCAACTTGCAACCGCCCCGGCTTTTACAGGGCCGTAAATATGCATGTGATACCAGTCCTTGTGGGCCCGTAGGCTACACTGAGCTACTTCCTCTCTGCTCGGATTTTGCTGGCACCAAATTGGGGGATTGGGTGGGGGGAGGAGAGGGGAGTGGAGGGGGAGTGGTGTGGAGGGGGGGGGGGGGGGGGTGAGGGGAGGACAGGGGTGAGACTGATCACAGTGGAGCTCACCTTTATTATGGGAATGACTTGCCGGTTCTTGCCAATGCTTTGATCCGGGAAATGATTTGATTACAGTGACACGGCATTTCACATTACTCTTCTATGGGTGGGTTCTCCGGGTATGTTCTACCACTCGCATGTCTGCTTTTGGAACCCGTGACTGTGAGCGTGTTTTTGATGCAAATGCGTATACGTGAGTGTGTGTGTGTGTGTGTGTGTGTGTGTGTGTGTGTGCGTGTGCGTGTGTGTATGTGGGCGGGCGGGCGGGTATATTTCCCCAGTCTACGCTTAAAAGGCAATCCCTTGCTCCCAGCTCACTCACTCCCCATTAGTTTCCACGGTGATGGGGTCTGACATTTAGTTGTGTCACAGTGGGCCCCCCTCAAGCAGCCCTTCCCCTCGCTAACAGGATAACAAGGTTATTTGTTTTAATCAGAGTAAAAGGGATTAGAACAAACAATCAACCACCTCTCTCCCTCTCCCCTGGAATACCTTCAAGGGCGAACAGAAAGGACTGGAGACAGAAAAGGACACACACTCACATCCACACACACCACCGACACAGGGTTTCCCTCTACTCCCGGTAACATCCACAGCCTCTACGCTTGGAAAGGTTGTGTGTGCGTAGGTTGGTGGGTCTGCCCTTTGGATCTCCTTTATTACAGCTGCAGAACAAGAACATAAGGTGGTCATTCTGCTGTCCCAATATGCTAATAGTGTCGCTCACAGTGCGCGCTCGCGCGTGTGGAAGAAGATAAAGCTGCGGGCCTGTCCGTTTGCCAGAGTTGTTCTGTGCTGCGGCGGAACCTGTCTCTCCCCGTGGCTCTGCTCTGAGAGGCCCCATATCCCTGTCCCAGTGCCTTCTTAAATAAAACAAGCAAACACACACACACTTCCATACGCAGACACATCCCGCAGTTACGGAACCAAATGTTAAAAACCTTCCGCGCCACAAAAAGATTGTTCATTTACTGGGTCAAGTGTTTCAAGTTGATCCGACTTTAAAAAGCCCCAGAGAACGCTAGCTGCCGCGTCGATGACTTGACATCATAAAAATGTGATCTATCTGAATTATTCAGGGTTCAGTCTCCAGCGAGAGTGGTATTCTTGACTTTGATTAAATCACGGGATTGTGTACGCAAACAGTTCTTCACTCCTTCTCACGCGTTTGCACACATGCCGTGCCGCGCACTTTACTGAGAGGCTGAGAGCTGCTGGACTTTCGGAGTGGCTCGAAATTGCGTTCTTACGTCTCCGTGCTCAGTGCTTCTACTCAAGCCATCCTGATGGCAACAGGGGAACATCAGAGGTTATGGGAACGAATGTCCGTACTTCTGGACTGCTTCAGTGTTCCCTATCACTTTCTTGAAAGACCTCAGTACAGGCTTACTAATGAAGTGTATTCTAAACAGGACATGGTTATCTATCGGTCAGCTGCGTTCTGACACAGTGTGTTTAGACAGCAAACACTTGCCATGTCCTATTACATAATCCAAAATATCTGTTCCCCGGGTTGGACACTTGGGTCACAGCGAGATTCGTTTCTCAGGCCCTTGTGGATCTGCTCGAGGCCCTGAAGAGCCCACACATGGAAAGAGAGCTCTTCTCCACGTTCACATTTAGAGTGCATCGCCGAGGAGAGCAAATAATCCATCTCACGCGCGACGCTCGCACGCACGCACACACACATATTCGATACGATGTGGAGAGGCACTCTGCTGTTGGCGTTCACTGAGGCGGTACGTAGTACGACAGACAAGGCGAAGCCCTGAAACTGTAGTGTCTGCTCATCTGGGCTTATCGAGAAGACAGCACTCTTTGATCCTCTCTGCAGTATGAGGAGAACTGCAAACAAGAGAATGAAGAAGAAGGTGTAGGTGTCGAGCCGAGTGAACACTAACACTGGCTGAGTACACACGGAACCCAATGGCATTCTCTTTGGCAAATACTCATTACAATGTCTATCTCATGAAGACAAAGAAAAAAAAAGGATATGAACCATGTTCTACCATTAATTTATTTCCCCCCCGCCAGAGTGAACACTTACTCTGTGGAGTGCCGCACTGTGGCTGACTGCTCCTAGCCAGCCCAGCCACGCATCCCAGGAGGTCGAATTTGTCATCAAAACAACTACTCTTTCTTGTAAATGGATTAATAGGGAATCGTTCCTATGAAAGCATTAGGATGGAATAAGCAGAGCTATAATGGAATCCCCTCTCACTGTGCCCCCCCCCCCCTCTAAATCACCCAATGTGAATGTTCAGTTACACAAAATCATTTATGAAACCCTTTATTTGTACAACCATACAGTGCAGAACTGAGACGCAACATCACAACAGCTCATCTCTGTAAGAACGACAGCAGTTAAAACAAAGGTTAATAAACCATGGCCTTTTCAATCACAAAAACGGAAATAATCTCGTCGTGGGCGTCTCAAGACAAGCTCCCAATTGATTCCTCATTCAACAGTGTAGCCCATGAACACCTAAAAAAAACATAGGCTTGTTACATATCACATTGCAACTATTTACATACTTGCCCACCATTTCAGTCAGTCCTGCACATAGTTGATGGTTAAGAAATAATTTAGTCATGGACATTCAAAAGCATGCCCTTCGGATTAACATGCACGCGCACACACACACATATAATTTGTCTAAGGAAGTTCCGAGTCACGTTGTGGATTTAGACCTTGTTTTTTCAGTTGTGAAGCAGCCTAACGCAGGACTGAGATACAGACAGCAGGCAAACTGAATTCAAACTCAATTTCCAGTGCTGAGTCAGTTTACAACCCGGTACCTTCTGGGCGAGCAACCGTCACCTAGGAAATTGTCTCTCTGAAACAATAGAGTCTGGGAGAGACGAAGAAAAGAGAGAGCAGGAATACAAGGAGGAGATCAGAAAAGAGAGAGCAGACATAGCACTGACTTGACTCCCAGCAGTGGTACTGCATCAGATTCACCTTGGTCTTTTTTTCCCCCCCCATCTTTTCCGGAAGTTTTCCAAGTTCTGGTTTTCCTGCTCTAGTTTACGTCGGTGGCCTGAAACTCTGACTGTGATGGGCAGCTCCCAGCGAGAGGTCTAACATTCCTGGATCTCACTCCAGGATCTATTCCTTATCCTGCCCTCTGATGTTAGATCCATGGGGAGTTACGAGATGAGAAGCTTTTATCCACCACTACACACATCCAGTACCCAAGGCTAGTGAGAGAGAGAGTGAGAAAGAGAGAGAGAGAGAGAGAAAGAGAGACAGACAGAGAGAGTAGTGTAGGCAGAGAAACATGCACATTAGTATTTTTATCTTTAGCAGACCCTGTAATCCTTACAACTCTGATTGCTGTTTAAACCTTCAGCTAGATACCACATATATTTCACATCATGAGGAGATCATACCCTGTTTAATACCCAGATCTCTCCTAACCTTGAAATTCAAGGGGAATGGTCTTGGTTGGTCGAGTTCTTTTCATCTCTGTCCTTGCATGACTCACAGAGCAGCCTGCTCCACAGGAGAACTCCCAGAACATTAAGAACTCACGGAACATATGTTCTACTGTACGTTTCTGCCATTTGTCTCTCTGAGCTTCCATGGGAGTTTGTCCCTGTCTTTTTGGAGGGTTTTAGGTTGGTTTAGGTGCAGTTCTGTGGGTGTACGTGAAGCCCTGTGTGATGCAGCTTGCAAAAAGGGCAATACAAATGAAATTTGATTTGATACTGTATCCTTTGTATGCATTGTGACTGTCTAATGCTCCAGGCTAATACACAGGCTCTGGAAAGACTGAAGATAGTTCTGGATCTTGACACTCACGAGTAGTTTCTAAATGACATAAAATTCAGTACAATTTTTTGAACACCTTGATACCGATTAAAGATATTATTATTATCCTTTCCACAAACAATCCAGTTACTTAATACTGTACATTGAAGCATTCATCCGCATTCGTTTAGCAAACAAAAGAGAAGCAGGTGCGTACACCATTTGTTTGTCCTCGTTAACTAAAAGGAATTCTGTCCTTGCGCAAGCGTCACTTTAGAAGTAGGTGCCCTTGGTGTTCCTCGACAAGATCTTCTTGAAGGCTTTCCGGAAGTCCTTGTTGAAGATGGTGTATATCACAGGGTTTAGGCAGGAGTTGCAGTAGCCAATCCAGAAGAAAAACTTAAAGAGTGGCTTGGGGAGGGAACAGGTCTCTGGGCAGACCGCCAGCAGGGAGTAGGAGAAGAAGAAGGGGAACCAACAGACCACGAACACGCCGATTACCACCGCCAACACAAAGGTGAAACGCTTCTCTCGGTTTACCATGGCCTTGCGCCGTGACATGGGCGTGCCCTCGGGCTTGGGCAGCCCGTCAGAGGCCAGCTTGGTGCCGGTGGGCGTGGCCACTGTGTTTTTGTACCTCTGGGCCAGGCTTTGAACTTGACCTTTGAACTTTTTGCTTTGGAACAGCCCTCGTGTGGTCATCCTCATCTTCTCGGGCCCGCCCTGCCCTCGGCCGTTTTCTCCTCCATGGTCCCTCGTCTCCGCCTCCACCTCCGAGCCGAAGGAGGAACTGTCGTCGTGGAGAGATTCCCTGTGTGTCTCCGCAGCTTGGTGAGGCTGTCTGCAGGCCTCCTCCTGGGGGTCAGGGATAGCCGGAGGTCGGTTTCCTTGAAGGGAAGGGAAGGTGGAAGGGGAGGCCGGTGGACCCACGGCCAGCGGGGACCTGCGATGAGGCCGGAGTCTGTCCCTCGGGCGGCCGGAGATCGTTGTCGGGCGTCTCTGCCCGGGCCCGAGGGGGCGAGGGAGGAGAGACGTGAGGACTCTTCGGAGGGCCGGCTCGCGACGGGCTGGAGGATTTCTGCCGTTGGTCCAAAGCCGCGACGTCGGCACCCTGGGCCGCCTCCTTGCGTCGCTCCCCAGGGGGACAGCGGGTGTGCTTCTTGGCGATCTGATAGATCCTCACGTACACCAGGATCATGATCAAACACGGCGCAAAGAAAGAGCCAATGGTGGAGTAGAGGATGTACCAGCGCTCGCTGTTCAGCTCGCACACCTCCACCCCTCCTTCGCTCTTGTCCAGGGAGAGCAGGGGAGGGAAGGAGATGACGGCCGAGATCAGCCACACCACCACGATGGCCGCCTTGATGCGCTTGGGGGTGCGCCTCGCCGTGTACGACACGGGCTGGGAGATGGACAGGTAGCGGTCCAGCGAGATGGCACACAGGTGGACAATGGAGGAGGTGCAAAAGAGGACGTCCAACGCCAGGTAGATCTCGCACCACAGCGAGCGGAAGGCCCAGTAGCCTTGCAGCTCGTTGGCCAAGGAGAACGGGATGATGAGGGTGGCCACGAGAATGTCGGCCGCCGCCAGAGACACGAGGAAGAGGTTCTGCGGGCCTCGGAGCGAGCGGGAGGTCAGGACGGCGATGATGACCAGAATGTTCCCCACGATGGTGAAGATCATCATGAGAGTGATGGCTATGGCGAACGCTGCTGTGGCTTCTGGGGAGTAAGGCTGGGTTCGGAGAGCACTCTGGTTACAGGGTTCAGGACCGTAGGACAGGCTGAGGTTTTGACCCATGGTTCCACCCATCTCTGATAGGCAGGCCACATCAGGAGCGACAGCCATGTCGGTACCAGGAGGAGGGAGGATTTCAGATTAGTCACAGAGAGAGGCTTGGGAAATATCTTTTTTGGGGTGTTGTTAGCTTAATCCCTTAAGGAATTCTTGGTGAGCAGACAAAGGAAAGATAAGGAAGATGATGGGCAGGAAAAGCATTGGCATTTTCTGTTTTGACTTATACGATTAAACCTTGTTCTCCCGTTGCAGCATTTGGAAGGAATCACGTCTTGATAATACTGAAAAAGGCATTAAAAACAGGATGTTGAAGAAGATTTGACGAATCCAAGAGTTCACATAAAGGTTTTTATAAAGTAGCTTAAACAAAAACTAAAAAAACTAAAATCCTTAAATGTACGCGTCGTTAGTAAGAGGTTATTTAAATGTCGTCAGTTTAGCTCTTTAAGCAATTTTGTTGTGCGATGTTGCAGCGTATACAATGAAATTACGCACGAGTTTGAACTGCGCAAGATATGTGGGATGTCTGTTTGGAAAAAACAAAAGTTACCATACAACGCATCTCTCGTTAATATGAAAATTCCGAGTGTAGCGATATATCAATAACTTCAGATAAAGGTAACAGCAAATCTGTGCGCGCACTCCATCTCCATAAAGCACAACCGAAAGATTGCATCTTTAGGCAGGATAAAAAAAACTGGCAAAATTGATATTTTAGTCAATGTAATCAATGTAGAAGGAAGTCTTCACGTACTTGAGACGTTTTCAGCAGTTTCATTATAGTCTTGCTCACGCAGTATCACCAGCAATTAAATCGTCCATTCAAAATAATTGAATACATCATAAATCCCAATCAGCAGCAATCCTTGAAGTTTGTGCGTTTTTTCTTCGGTTAACAAATTGTGCCAATCGCCTTTGCTTGTGCATTGATGCACCATCTCGGCGCACCGTCCGTTCAGACTGCTAACAAAGTAGGAACCGGGCCATATTAATAACTACGCCTGCCCACGTCACGCATCACCATGCCTCCCTCATAGATGAACCCTCGAAATATGCTGACCTCATTACACACACAAGGTGTCAATCTGATTTTATAAAAGCAATAGCCTACTCTACACAAGTCAACTCAGATACATTTAAAAAATAACGTCATTGTCATTGCCAATTTGAGCAGGAAACTGGGGCAATGTGTCGCTATGGAACTCAAAAGATATCAAATTAAAAAACTTTATCCCAGAGGAGATTCCCTGGAAGCAATCAACGGCATCACTGACACTTCACCAGGCTGGACAAAGGAGGCACAGAACAAAGTCTCCCACTTAGCTACACTTAAGTTTATTCCAGCACGCACACACATCCAGTTCCATGATATGCATCCATTTTATTGATATTCTGCAGTCTAAAAACCCACATGTGTATTTACCTGTCAAATACATCCAGATTTAAAAAATGTCCCTCCTCCAGTGGTGGTAATATCTGACCCCAAATGTGTTACTGTGGCTAGAAACAGTCACGTGACAAAGTAAATAAGATGTAATCCTGAGTGGTCGGTCATGACTTCATGTTTCGACCATGCTGCTGCTTGAGCGAGTGTGCCCTCTAGTGTCGTCAGCAGAGTCCTGCACATGCAGGGTGCTGGGCGCTCGGCAACCAGCGTTTAGACATTGGTCGTGTTGGCGTTTGCAGGAGTCACAGGGATGGTGGTTGTCGAGTTCACGACATAGGGCATGTCTTGTTGCTCCCTGAAGTCTGTGTGGGGGGGGGGGGGGGGGGTGTTAGAGAAGGCGGTGCGATTCGATTACAGATACGGGGGGAGGGGGAGTCCACTCACTACAGAGGTACAGCCGTCGGACCCTGTCCACGTCGAGATCCGAGAGGAAAGTCCTCTGGCCCATTTCCTGAACGGCATCCTTGGCTTTGATCGTGGGCTTCCCGTTGACGGAGAAAAACATCCTGTCACACAGGGCGACAAGCCTCAAACAGACAACAAAAAAAAACGTGTGGCATCACGCCCCTCGTGACGCCACACGCAAACAATCTTTTGCAGGACGAAACAGCACGCATTGAAGACGGCAGTGGTCAGGTACTGTACCCTCCATAGTGCATGATGGAGTTGATATCATAGGGGAGACCCTGGGTGTTGCCGTTCTTCTCTTGGAAGTTAGCCTCCATACCTGCGAGAAGAAAATGAACAACATTGCATGACAATACTGTAGCCTGCGTTAACCTCCCAAGTGTTTCCAGAGAGGTGATCACTTCCATCCAGGAGGACCCACAGTCCAACCCTGAGGAGGGCAAGGAAGCGATACCAAGGCACGGTGACATTGCACAAATCCCAACACGCTGAAGAGCCAAACCCTACCTCCGATTATGTTGCCAAACAAAATGTCGACGTGCTGCAGTCTGTCCTTTCGCGTGTGCTCGTGGTAGAACCCCAGTGTGTGCAGAACCTCATGGGCGATGTTCCCCACACTGCACGGCGGCCCAATTACGACAAGCTGCCGGCGACCTAAATAGCCCACATTCGAGGCACAGCTACAAGAGGAAATAAGAAAATCTGAATCAACACGCCCCCCGCCCCCCCCCGCACATTTCTGTGTTAGCATTAAAATGCCATGGCCACCTTACCCATTACCCTTGGTGAACTCCATGTAGCCTGGTTCATTGGTTCGCATGTAGAAGCTCACACAAGTTCGACTTGATATCATATCAAGCGCTGCTTCTATGTCATTGGTCCTTTCCACTGAGATGCAGCAAAACATTGATCGGGGAAAGTATTTAGACATCTAGTTGTCCATCAAATAGGCCTAGCTAAAATACTAGACCTTAAATTCTCAAAAGGATGCACTTGCCACTGGACCTATGGGTCTGACCTATGTCTTGGCTGATGGTGTAGGGCACAGAAATCTGTCCTCCAATATCTGGCCACAGGTTTTTCACTGCATTTCGGTCGCTCTGAGAACGAATGTGCGTTTGAGTTGGAATGTGCCATGTGTTTGGAGGTACAGACAGGAGAGATGAGGGCGTGTGGCTTTACTCACTGGCAACATCATGTCCCCTTCAATCACATCATCATTATACTCTCCTTGAGAAAGAGAAAATTATCCTCTTAATGTTCACTGGTAAGCTACTTAACCGTTGGCTAGTAGACAGGTACACGATTTAAGTCAACATTTTGACTACCTTCAAGAGTTTCCCCGTTTCTTCGGCTGTTGTGCGGCTGTAACAACTGTTCCACGTCTGCAAATCATGGATGGAATGTCATGTCATCAAATATAATTCAACCAACTGATCAACTAATTAAAGCCAATTGCTTCGATAGTCCGTATGCCTGCACTTACACGTGTTCGCAGGCATTCCAGCCGCTCGCTTTACGGGGCTGTTGAACACTGAAACAACAGAACTACATAAAGCTGCTGCATGAATCATACATTTTGAACTTGGTAAACTCTTAGTTTTAGCATACCATTGTTCAAACTTCCAACAATAAAAAGTGAGATAACCAGCACGTGATAAGCAGCCATTGCCATTTTAGCCTGCTGCCTAAACCCAAGTAGACTATACTAAAATCTGAAAAGGTTACCGTTTTAACCTCCATTCGCTTGGTTCTAATTAAGGTCACCTGACACACCTGTCCAAAAAACGTCCCACAACTGAAGTAGTATGACAAACGAATGGGTCGTTAACAGGCTTCTGCATAACTAGATAACTAGTTTAACTAACTAACATTTATTACTCCTATGAATGTGTTTTTGGTTATTGGATAGGCCTATTTTCATGTTTTGATTGGTAAAGAAAAGGCATGAGCTGTAAATTCAAGAGATAATAAAAATAATTCTTGCAATGTCTCACTTACTCAAGATAATTTCATTACATGCTACAGGATGCTAGTGTTGCAATGTTGGCACAATAAAAACCAGTACACCATTTCACAGTGGGGCCGACGGTTCAATCAGAGCCGGCCCAAGCCTTTTATGGGGCCCCGCAAGCAATTTATGGGTGCCCCCCCCCAGATTTATGTCAAAAGTCGCGAGCGCATAGATTATTTCACACGCGCAGATATTAATTTATCACTCACAAATTCACTCACAAACTCACAAACCGAGAATTGTACAGGTAGCTGCTAAGGAGCGCTTGACACGCTGTCATAGGTTAACTGCGCAACTATGAATTTCTGCTTGCTCAGCTGATTTTCTACTCCAGCACAGTAGGTGGCGGTGTATGCACCTTAAAGAATCCAAAGAAGAAGAAACATGTGCCCTAGACTTCCGGGGTAAATAAACGTGACTCTTCCGGGGACAAGAAAATATACATGTGGCGATAGTTTATTCTTAGGGGTATGTATGTATTTAGTATTTTTTGAATCATAACTTTTTCTTACTCCGTAATTGAGCTTTTTTAGCTACTATTAGCTACAAAGTTAGCTTGCTTCTAGTTGTCTTTCTAGAGCTAGCATAATCTCGAATTCACAGCTCGTTACTTTACCGCTAGCTGGCTACTCCAGCTAACGTGTGATCGAAGTTAGTGGATGTCAGTGGATGCGTGAATAACTCATAATCCCTCTGATTCTTCATACAAGGTTGTTTAGTCATGACGAGGTGGGCCCGTGCTAACAACGTTCACAAACACAAGCCCGCGGACGCCACTCCATGGAGTCAGCTGCGAGGGCGTGGAGGACGAACAGAAACAGGAGGGCACGGACGAGGAAGGGGACAACCTGGCTCTTGGGCGTCAGGTGGAGCTGGACGTGGACCTCCGAGTTGGGGCAGAGGTGGTGGAGGAGCTGACCCTCTGAGAAGACCCCACCCGGGTGGCGCAGGAGTGAAGAAACCTAACCGCCCGAAGAAGGAATATGACAACGTTGACGTCAACGGGTTTCTGGACTTCCTCCAGCAGAGCGGAAAGACCTTACCTGCTGGTGGCAGTGGACGGCCACAGCATGGGGAGGAGCGAGAGTTCAGGGAGGAGGTAGAGACTGCGCTTTGGAAAGACAGAAGAAGAGAAGACAGGAGGATAAAGAGGCAAAACGATAAAAAGAGCAATATGGTAAGTCAGCCAGGGCACATGCACAGTTGCTTTACACTTCACATCTGGAAGTATCCACCCTGTACCTGACTATGATTGGCTAACGTCCGTCCGTCCGTCCCCCCCCCTCCTCTGTAGCTCTGTTTTAATTGCAGGAAACCCGGTCATGGATTGGCCGACTGTCCGGAGGCGGAGCGTGATGAGGAGATGGGGAGGGACATATGTTACCGCTGCGGGTCAACCGAGCATGAGATCCAGCGGTGCAGGGCTAAGATTGACCCTGCCCTGGGTAAGGAAGACATGCCAGACTAATACAAAAGGTTTTATTTAACTTTGCGGATTGTCGAGGTCGTTGAAGTCTGTTGTTTTCTCTCTCTCTTGTCCTCAGGCGAATATCCGTATGCTAAGTGTTTCATCTGTGGTAAAATGGGTCACTTGTCACGCTCCTGTTCAGACAACCCCAAAGGACTTTATGCTGCAGGTACATTCAAGCAACTCCCTGGTCTCGTGTACACTTATACGAAAAACACACTCCGGTACATTGATCCGAAACACTCACGATATAGTGCATGTCGTTGACTCGCGAATCGTGTCCAGGATCTCTATTGGTTCCTCCCTATATCCTCACCTGTCTCTGACCCCTTCTGTGTGTGTGTGTGTAGGAGGTAGTTGCCGTGTGTGTGGTTCAGTGGAACACTTCCAGAAGGACTGCCCCGAGCATCAGGCCGCGAGTGAGTCACACCACTTCCTGCCTTTTATTTTTGGTTTTCGTTCTCCTCCTCCCACACGTTGCATTTCTCCTTCCTGCTTTCCGTGAGGTTATTTGTCGAGCCTGACCCTTTTTTTTTTTCTTCTTCCTCTCATTCCAATCCACGTTAGCCAACTCGGTGACGGTGGGCTGGCTGTCCAACAACATGAGCGCCGATCACGAAGAAGTCCACGTGCCTGTGAAGAAAGCCCCGGTCAAACAACCCAAAGTGGTGGTCTTTTGAGACGTCTCATTGGTCAAGACGACAGACTACGTTTTCTCATTAGCATATCCGGATCTTGGATTCGCTAAACTGTGTTCTGAAAGGACTTTACGAGGGTGGAGGGGGGGGGGGGGGGAAGCTCCTATCTGTTGCCTCAAGTACAGGATGCTGTCAGCCTGATGTGCTCTCTCTCTCTCTCTCTGGTTCTAATTCATAATAGCCCAGAGCACATCGAACTCCTGTCCACTGTACAGACATTGCTTAGTCTACTTTGGACACCATTTAAGAGAACGAGGAAATTAGTGTTTAAGGGGGGTTTATTGAGGGAGATGTATTAAAATACTATTCTGATTTAATAACATGTTAATGTCATTGTTTCGGTATTGAATTGCTTTGTAAGACAGGATATCGATTTCAACTTTTTGTTATGTCGTGTCTGTCCTGCTTATCCATAGACTGTTAAATGTGAGACCCATTGCTCCCAAATCAAAACCACAACAGAGACTAGAAACAGACTTGACTGAATTAAAGGCAGGGTAGGTCTTTTTTATTTGTCATATTTGCTGAAATAATCCACATCCTGACAGCAATGAATAAATCAAACGCTCTGACAGTAAAATAAAACATCAGATGCCTGGCCATCGCAGTGCTAATAAACACGACCAATCATTGCGTTCGGACCGACAGCATTGGGCAAGCTACTGGGGGGTAGCTTTGAAATATGAAGGAGGGATACTTAGAAATTTGAGCCAAAATTGCTGGTTTTGCTAAACTTGTCTACCTTGCCTTTAAAATACACATAATTGACTGTTTTAACATGGTCTCACGAAAAGAGCATAAATATATGGCAAAGACAAACGAATCAACAAACAGTCACGGGATTCGAAGACAGCACACACTGACTCAGTCTTGTTTTGTGTTCAGTCCATCGCCACGGTGACCTGTGAACCCTGTAGAATCCACTGTGAGGAGGTGGAAGAGACTACAAGGACCAGACGCCGGGTAGAGCAGCTTGGCTAACACCTTGGCAGTGTCAAAAGATCGTAGTGAACACGTCTCTTTCCAGGAAGCCAATGCAGGCATGAGCCGTCTCCTCCATAGACTTGGACCAGCCCGCGAGGTCCCCCGCCACATAGGGCAGCATACTGGAGGTCACCTGGCTATAATAGCACACCTGGAGGGGAAGGGTGCGTCAGGGACAACGTTCTCTGACACTGCGTTCTGGCTACGCGTGTTGGCGTGTGCGCCGTACGAACCCGGCAGGTGTTGGGCCCCAGGGTGTGGATGAGGAACCCCACGCACTGGATCTCGCCGCGGCGGAAGCCCTCCCGGGGTGGCACCGTCGTCACGGTTACGGACCTCTCGGCTATCATGTAAGGGTCCCTACGTAGGGGCACACGTGACATAACATTCACGCTGGGGAGAAAAGAACGACGTCACACACGCAAACAGCCCCGGTGTGAACGGCGACTGTACCCGTCTTTGCAGGGCTGCCTCTTGGAGAGCAGAATCACATAGTCCTGGATCCTGTCTCTGTCGTCGGGGGAGCATGCGATGTGGTACACCACCTCCTCCTCATCGGCCCTCTCCACCTCCTTACAGCTCCTGCCAGGGCAGATCCAGGTGAAAGGTTAAAGGGCACGCCCAGACTAAAGAACTCACCCGGCATTTAAACATATAGCTTCGAAAGGGCCACTCAAAATACTGTACGAGGGCACTGTCCATGTAACAAAGCTGTAGGGTGGATGCACTACTTTACAATTATAGCACTATGCTATAATTGTTCTCAGCTGGGGCGGGTAGGTTGGAGAAGGCAGAGGAATACAAACATAGCAACAGAGGCAATGACACACGAGGTAAGAGATGGTCTCACAGGTAGTGTCTGTCCCATTGGGGTCGCAGGCAGGGGTCAGCCAATGACGTGAAGGCATGGAGCGCCGAGGTGGTGACTTCCATCTCGACTCGCAGACACAGCAGCTCGATCTCCTCGTGGACGTACACGCTGATCTGGGGAGAGAACGGGACACGTCTTATAAACGCCACCGGGGGGCGGTGTTTTGGTCCTGGGTTGGTGTGCGCGCCTCGTACCCTGTCGTGAAGGCTGCTGGCCTCCCAGTCTTGTTTCCCAGCCAGCACGGTCAGAGCTGCTACGTTGTTATAGCCCAGGTACACCTGAAGGGGGAAGTCATCCATCAGAAAGACGTGCAAAGCTTCGATCTGGGATTCGAGAGAGTGAAGCTGTTCCCGACGGGGTCAGAGAGACCGGCGGAATGTGAGGCTTGTACCTGGTTGCTTTTGGTCCAAGGGACGGAGAGAGGACCCTCCTCCTTACAGGACAAGATGTGCTTTCTGTGGGACGGAGAATCAAGGCGGACAAGCATACGGTTTGCGACAGGTGGTCGAAACTGACAGAGGACATTGCAAACGGGGGTTTGGTGTCAACGTGTCGAAACGTCGCCCGCAACGTTCGGTCGGTGTTACCTTGCCATTCGTATTCTTTTTCTCACGATCGCAGCCAGATATCTTCTCTCCCCATCCTGAAACAGGAGACAAATGTTGACGTCGAAAGTGGGTTTCGAAAAGTACTTGCGTGCGAGTCTCTCGTTCTCCCTTGTCATGGTACCTGTGTCGTGAACGTGGCAGTGGGAGAAGCAGGGCCGTCGTCGGGCGTGCTGGCCTGCTGGTAGATGAGGAACGCGCTGTTGATGTGCCGAGGTTTGCCCTCGGTCCACTCTTGACAGTTGTAGGCCTCGACACGAACACCTACTTCTACACTGCAGAGACACACATGCTTAGACACACACACACACACACCAGCACACACAGACACACACACACACCAGTTACCTGTTCTGAAAGATATTGTTGACGAGAGCCTTGAAGACCAGCCTGTCTCCCACAGACGAGGGCCCTCTGAACCTGAACATGTCTACTGAACGCAGCGTCGGGTAACAACCCCACAGGCGACTGGAGAAGGAGACACACACACTTGTTTACAGACACTGCTTAGGTGTGTGTATGTGTATATACAATATATGTGTGTGTATGTACGTGTGTATACAATATATGTGTGTGTATGTACGTGTGTATATACAATATGTGTATGTGTATATACAATGTGTATGTGTGTATATACAATATGTATGTGTGTATATACAATATGTGTGTGTGTGTATATACAATATGTGCGTGCAAGTGTATACCAGGCTGCCACTGTCGCTGTGTTTTCCATCCAAGCCATGATCTGGCCTCCGAACGTGTTGCCGTGGTGATTGGCGTGTGGTGGCAGGACCAGTTCGGTGCTCTCCACACGCGTGTTCTCTGTGGTCAGGGAAGGCGTGTCTTTCCTGAGGCCCAAACCTGGAGTGAAAGTGAAAGTGACTCCTTTAAAAAGGAACAGCTCTTAAAGACTTGAAGTAATTGACATTACTACTTACTTATTTTTACTATGTACTTTATATAAGGTGCCCCTTAAAGCCTTAGGCCAATAATTTCATCCTTGCGCATTGTCTGGCTCTTAAATGCAGACACCTTACATTCTTTTGAACTCTTCTTTTGTTATTTATATAACAAGTTTTATGTTGTATCTACTGTATTTATGTTTTATCTATACATGTGAATCTCTACCATTGACATATATCTAAATGCCTGTGAGTTTTTAACTTGTGTGTATGTACTGGGTAAGTTCCAAATGATTTGTCCTTTTTGGGATCAATAAAGTTGAATGAATGCACGTGTTTGCTGGCAGCCTTGATTGAACCTTGATTGCATCATTCCATTGGATGTCATAAACAAACACACAAACAATCCGAGCTTGTCATGACCTATCGCCCCTTCTTTCCTCTCCACTCCCTTCTTCCCCTGTCCCTCTCCCTGCCCTCCTCCACGTCCCTATAAGGGCGACGAGTCGGATAAGATGATATAGATTGTAGGGATTCATCAATGATTGCGGTCATGCAGAAAAACGAACCGTTGGACCCGCGGAGGTTGAGGTTGGACCTCTGCAGTATTTGGTAGTCTCGTAGCAGGGAGCTGAAGGCCTCGTCGTTATACAGGCGGAGTCTTCGTCTCTCCGAGGCCAGGGAATGCTGCAGCTGTTCTTCTTCGGAACACAGATTTTCCACAGGTCTTAAGATGACCTACAGACACACACACACACGCACACATCAGCCAACCGACGTTCGCGTACGGCCGGCGACCGCTCACACGGCCCGAGGGGTCGATAGCACGCAGACAACGACGAAGGCGAAGTCGGGATCACCTTCTGGGACCCGGCAGGTTTGCCGACAAAGGTGGAGAAGCCCACGCACACTGTCCTCTGTACACCCGTCAACACGTCCTCCACCGAAACACGAATCCCCACCTACACACATACAGAGCCAGAGCCAAGGGAGAGTAGGTGAAGGGTCAGTGCACTGGGGTTACAGCGTGTCGGACTATCAAACGATAAGAAGCTCTTATCACACAGTGTGTGGACACACTCGAGGTCGTGTGGTTGTCTGCACAACAAAAGCTCATGTGCACGGGTGGGTTGCGTGCGGGTGCGTGTTTGTTTTTGGTGTGTGTGTGTGGGTGAGCGTTTCTCGCGATCTGTGTCGTGTGAGTGAGGACTCTTACCTCCATGCTTGTTGTGAAGGCTCTATTGCATCTGGCCTCGATGATAATGACCTCTCCCACCCTGTAGCAACACACAGACCCAATGTTGTCGTCTTCAACATATATAGCAACAATTGTTGCGTTCCTCAAACGTTCCTGAGAAATGAACGATGATTTACCTGACTGCCTCCTCAAACTGGATGTCATCCATGGAGACTGTGACGCACGACAGGCCAGCGTGCCTCTCCGCTGGGAAGAGAAGACAGGAGAGAGACGTGAGACAAATCACATTGTGGCGTCAGCATCTACCAACCCGACTGCACTGGAAGGGCTTCTGAGCGCAACAAGTACAGTAACCGACCATTTAAAAAAAGTGACAAACAACCCAAAGTCAACACTCACCGGCAAGACAGGCGGTGGTGTCCATCCATTTGAGCAGCTGCCCTGCGCTCAGCAGCCCTTGGTGATCGGCATGGCACGGCAGAATGGACTGGCACATCTGCACCTCCAGAGGAGCAGCAGCCTGCCTCTGGTTGGACCCCAGGAGAGGAGCACCTCGAGCAGGCACGGTCGCAGCCTGAGAGCCCTTGCTCTCCTGGTCCCGATAGACACAGGGAACAAGCTCAAGGAACAAGTTCCTCTTGACATCCCGCTGGGTTTTGTTCCTCCCATTCATCTTTACCTCCACTGTTTCCATGGTCTGTTGTCAGGTACAGATGTAGTTCTGGAATTGCCGACAGAGAAGAATTGCTGGTGAGGTTAAAAAGCGGTTGGAGTATTTGACGGAATACAGGAATAAACAGCCTGATCGGCTTCTGTGAGCTAAGTAGAGTGCACTCTTTTAAAAGACACTAACCACTCCTTCCGTCTATCTCTGATCTTTATCCTTGGCTTTTAACCTTTTATTGATGTAACACAGGCACGCAGAGACACACAGACTCAGCTTGACCACCGAGAGCACCTATGATCCCACCCAGCGCTGCAAGACAGGTAGGTACAAGTCTGGAACTGAGAGAAACTGGTCACGTAATACGTAACCAAACCACACCAAACAGATCACTGTATTCTCACATAACACCCCTGCCTTTTCTCACTCTCTTTCATTTTGGCACAAACACACACACAAACACACACAAACGTTATTGCTCCTGGACTCTGGCTTCTTATCAGTATAAGCTGCATGGAACATCAGATAAGAGGGACTTTGACAGAAATGTTCTCAATCAATTTCCTTTGATTATAGTGATCATGTTTTTATTCGGCTACTATACAGTACCAGTCAAAACATTTGGACACATTTTCCCATGTAGCCTATATTGAATGTATCGTGTGTAAATTCCAAATAAGTCATTGCATGCCTCACAGTCACTTCCTATACTAGACACCTTACAAATTACCGTACTAAATTAGATAAAAAATACGAAAATATCCAAGTCAAACATCCAAGCAACATTTAGGATGCAACAAAAAAGCATAAAAAAGAAAACACCTAACATTTTATAAGGCTACGGTTTTCAGACAAAAACCTGTTTTGCGTCCATTTCGATCGGATCACAACAAAGAGTAAATTGATTTGTAGTTATTCTGAATTTGCATGTGTGACTCTGTTCATATTAATCTGCGACCTTTTTGGTTATTTGAAATGTGAATTATTATACACATTTCACACATTCGTATTGGCAGAATATCCGCTTTGCGAGTGAAGCGCAGTTGAAGGACAAACCCCATTGGTTGAACCAGCCGACATAGCAAACGTCACAGCAATGCCGGAACTGTCCCAGAAACAAACAGGCATGCATCAACAACATTCCAGCCACGCGAAAGATTTCAAATCGTTGTATAGGTAGGCTGCCTTAAATTATGTTTTCTCTGTCGTTATTCATTTCAGCAACGACATTAGTCTCTTCGCCGTAATTAAAGGTGAGATCGGTTTGGCTCTTGTTTAATATCGTTCACTTAAAGTGTAGTAATAGCAATTTGTGCAGATGCCATTTCTCTTAACAAACAGAACCTTTCGTGCATGTGCTTTCCCTGTCATCCTCTTCTATCTACTTCTCCTTACCCAACATCCTGAAAGCTCCATTCCCCCTTTCTGATCGTCTAATCTCAATGAACATATCAACAGAAATGAGCGGATGTTTTCTGGATGAGGAGAAGTTTCACATTTGCTGCAAGGACCTTCTTCAGCATTCCGACAACGTCAGAGACGGTTGGACTTGGGTGCAGGGACAGGTAGGCCCGGCTGTGTGTCAGACGTTTAGGACCGGGGCCAAAGTATGGTGGGACAGGAGAGAGGAGCTGTAACGTGAATGGAATCCCACGTTCGCTGTTGGATCTTGTTGGAGTCTAGAGCACGGAGGATGGCTACCTCAAGAAGAATACCCTGGGGCCTGGCAGAGTGGGCTGCGTCACGGACCAGGATAAGGAAGAGAGAGGAGCAGGATCAGCCCCGAGCCAGCTTCCAGCTACGCTGACCAGGCAGGATCCACCGGACTCTGAGGGACAGCAGGTAGGACAACGCCCTGACGGTTGGCTACCGTTTCATGAATAGCATTTCAACTCTGACAGGATCTCTCTCCGCTCGTATTTTTCTGTTTTCATTAGATGTTAACTGCTAAGGTGACTTTTGATGATGATGAAGATGATATTATTGACGATAATGAGGATGAAGAGCTCACCTGTAGCAGTGTATCAGAAGGCAGCAACCAGGTGGTTCAGTACGAGTATCACATCCTCTACTCCTGCAGCTACCAGACCCCTGTACTCTACTTCAGAGCCTCCACACTCGGTGCGTAGTGTGTGTGTGTGTGTGTGTGTGTGCGTGCGTGCGTGCGTGCGGAAGGGTATGTGAAAGTTTTTTTGTGTGAACACATCCTGTTTTCTTTATTTCAGATGGTAGGAGTCTGTCTCTAGAGGAGGTGTGGAACGGAGTTCATCCCAATTACAGAATCAGACTCCAGAACAGCCCCTGGGATTCTATCACACAACAGGTAGCACGTCGCTCTCTCTCTCTCGCACTCTCTCGCTCTCTCTCCCTCTCTCTCCCCCTCTCTCTGCTACTCAGCCCCCTCTCTTTGACTCCCTGTAGGAACACCCATTGCTGGGCCAGCCTTTCTTTATGCTCCACCCCTGTAAGACAGAGGAGTTCATGCGGCCTGTGATGCAGGCAGCCCTGGAGGAACACAGGTAAGGCCCAGGCCTACACCAGGCCTACACCAGGCCTTCACCAGGCCTTCACCAGGCCTACACCAGGCCTACACCAGGCCTTCACCAGGCCTTCACCAGGCCTTCACCAGGCCTTCACCAGGCCTACACCAGGCCTACACCAGGCCTACACCAGGCCTACACCAGGCCTACACCAGGCCTACACCAGGCCTTCACCAGGCCTTCATCAGGCCTACACCAGGCCTACACCAGGCCTACACCAGGCCTACACCAGGCCTTCACCAGGCCTTCATCAGGCCTACACCAGGCCTACACCAGGCCTACACCAGGCCTTCACCATGCTCTAGAACAGCCCCTACTTGACTAGTCCTCATAATTAAAGTATAGACAATTGTTACCTAAAGCAAGGATTCTCAGGCAGACTGGCTACTGTCCAATTGATATTTCTGTGTGCAGAAATATCAATCGATTGGATGTTTTACTGTGTCTCCACAGGCAGGTGAACTATGTCGTGACATGGCTGAGTGTGGTGGGTCCAGTTGTGGGGCTGGACATTCCTCTCAGCTACTCCACACAGGTCCTACCTCCCTCACCTCTCCCCCCCGCCCAGGGAGCCAGGCAGACGTAGACGGGTACCCCTGCACACCTATCCACCCTCTCTGGGGAACTGACTGCTCCACCTCTCCTCCCTGTCAGCCAGTGAGAGAGAGGTACCAGTTACCTCCTCCACCAATCCTCCGTGGGTTTGGAGTCAGCCAGACTGAAACAGGGACTGTCTGTCTGACTCATGGACACACACACACACACACAGATGTGTCTGAAATCCACCCCTGAAGTACAGATTAAGTTTGGGGTGGCTGATTCATACTTTACATTGTAAGTTCATGTGGGGGGGGGGAAAGGTTAACCCACTATGTACTTGCGGAGAGAGCACATGAAACTCTGCTGACATCTGCTGGTGGTGACTGAACATTACAGCCATCTGGGCTGCTTTACTGTATTCCTCAAGGCAATAACATTTACATTTAGTCATTTAGCAGACGCTCTTATCCAGAGCGACTTACAGTAAGCACAGGGACATTCCCCCCGAGGCAAGTAGGGTGAAGTGCCTTGCCCAAGGACACAATGTCATTTGACACGGCCAGGAATCGAACCAGCGACCTTCTGGTTACTAGCCCGACTCCCTCACCACTCAGCTACCTGACTCCATAACTTCATGTAGAGGTCCCTGATGTGTTTTGTGTCGACACTGAATAATAAAAATGCAGCACATCTTATGCTTTCTCATGCATACAAACGTAACAAATCATCCTGTTTTGCTTTCTCCACTCCCAAAATAGTTAACCTTTTTAGTATCTTGGAAAGGAAGTTGATTACATGTCTGTATGTATGCGTCTTTGTGTGTATTGTAGTTGACATTGATGAAGAGTTGTGCATATGTTTTTGATATTCATATTTCACAACCTCAACTTAAAAGACCACCAGACACTGATCTATTGTGTGTGTGTGTATGTTGTCTGCAAATCAACATTGTGTTTTTTGGCCACATAAATCCTAATTTTCTGTCTCTTGGCTGCAGTGTATGGGATGGATATACTAGATAACAGGACCTCTGGGAGAAAGGAAATACTGTTATAGCGAGTGTGTGGGTGCGTGTACTGTAAGTCTGCCATAGAGTTGCCTCAGATGAACCTTTCTCCTATGTCTATCACTGACAGAGGACGGGATTGGTTCATGGTTGCAGGGCGTACGTCCACACGGATGTAGGCCCTGATGTAGGAGAAGGTGACAACCACAACGGAACAGTTGTTGTCCACTTTGCCATGCCAGAATCAAAAGATCGACCTGTAATTAGTTGGAGAAAAAAATGAAGGATAAGGGTCAGCAACCCATACCTGATGAGCTACCTATAAGGTCTATGTATACGGACTGCACACTCAAGACTTCATTTCCTAATCGTCTTCTTACTATTCTCAATTTCCCTGCCTCTCCTGTGATTTCATAAACACGTACACACACACACATTGTTAACGAACGTGGGCGTCACGGGGGGGGGCTCTGACAACGTGGATTAAAGTGCGTCTGCCTCGCTCTGTGTGTAATCGGTTATCCGCGTTTAAAAGAGACCATTGTTAGCCCGAGATGTCTCACTGCCAATGTTGGATAAACACCAATTGGAAACACATGGCTACCGAGCCTTCGTACTAACACGCGTGCACACGCAGAAGAGGATTAAGAGGGGGGGGGGGGGGGGGGGTTGGAAAAAGGTACTTACGAAAAGCAACTAACGTTTGCTTTGGGTGAGAGAAACAAGCAGAGTGCCTCGTGTGAGAAAGTCTGCCCGAGCACTTTATTTCCTCGTCTCGCTGAGGAGAGGGAAAGGAGAGGAGGCCGATGGGAAAGGCTGAAGGAGAGGAGAGAGAGTCGGGCTTCCCACGGGGAGAGGAGCGGAGCGATGTTCATCCCGGTGTTACGGCTGTGCTTGTCTTCTGATCTGCTGGCTGATAGACACAGTCTGCCTCCTGTTTTCGTGTTATTGTTAGTACTACTGACTGGGTACATTGGAAACAGTGAACTCATCCGGGCATATATTTTCCTTGTCTCTATCCTCTCCTTTATACCATCTCTATCTCTCTTTCAAACCTTGTTCTTACACTGTCTTTCCTTATACTCGTCCCTTCATTCTTTCACCCCCCCCCCCTCTCCTTTTTTCTTAGTGACATTACAAGCAATATGTTGCATTACACAATGTTTTTACATGTCAACCTTTTCTCAAAGGAATTGGTACTGTCAGGAGACGAAAGTTCCTCTTTTACTTCAGTTCTGTCCGTTTCAAAACAGACGTTCTGGAAATGAACACGAGCTGTGGCCAGAAGAGGCAATGAAAACGGTTCTCCACAAGAGGGTCTCACGAGTTAGAGGAAACAGATTTCTCCACGAAGAGTTGTCTGATCTTACTTGAGGTCAGCTTGGCATCCTTTCCCCCTATGACTGCATGCGCAGATCCTAGGTCAGTGGCCATGGCCTGATAAGGATTTAGAGGGTGATGGGGTCTGACCTGAGAGAGGAAAGGCAGGCCAAGGTGGTGTCTGGCTGTGGAGGTAGGGCACCACAGTACACAGCTGGGGGGGCGGGGGGGGGAAGAAGTACGGATGCATGACTATGACTGCTCGTTAGAACGACTCTCTTTATGTTGAGAAGCTCACTTGAAGTTCTCTCTCGCGTACATTCACATACTCGCACACACACGGACCCCCAGCATGAGGGCCATGTTGGTTCTGTTAACATGCCCCCCTTGGGTCTGTGAAGAACTCATCTGGAAGTAATTACACACACATCACCGAGAACACACACACACACATCTCTTTTGCTTGTGAATGGAGAACAACTCGGTGTCCTCTGTTTCAGTAGCTGGACAGCAGCCTGGTCAGTAGTATGTAATCAGCATAATAAACAACAAAACAAGCCACCGCTTCACGATTCATCCATCGCCGTCTTTCGGGGAGAAAAGTGTGGGAGATGAAGTCGATGTCGAAAAAGGCTGATAACCTGGGACCCCCTCTTCTCGGCAGTAGTCCTTATTTGTGTGTGTGTGTGTGTGTGTCCAACACAGCTTGAACCTATTTGCATCTCGTTTCATCTTCGTCTCTGGCAATGAATGTCCCCAACTCCCCGTCATTAAACGACTGGGTTGGTTGAGGTCCCAAGTCCTGGAGTGCACCCCCAGATGAACCCCCTGTGTCGCGGGCTTCACAGGGCCCGGTGCCTCCACACTGCGGAGACGTGTAGATGTGTCCCAGAGGGATCAGGGATCGAGCCAGGATGCAGCACGCTAGCCAGCTCACATTTCTGACGCACATTATACAATTTATCCATTCCCACTGATTCATCCACGGGGGAATGAGTGTGTCTGTACTGTGTGTGTGTGTGTGTGTGAGAGAGACGTGTGTGAGAGAGAGAGAGATTGATTCAAAACAAAAGTACAGAGGGTCCATTCAGTCTGTCAGCTCTCCTGGTTCCAATTTGAAAGAAACAGCGGAGAGGGGATTATTCTCAGCCATTGCATCTCTGTCACTGTGATGTACTAGTTTGCTGCAGAGCCCACCAGGCAACCCCCCCCCCCCCCCACCCCCAATCTCTGTGTGTAACTGACATTGTTCTCACCGACTGCATCACAGGCACTGTGCCTTATCTATAATTCACTGAAATCTCTACGTGCGTGTCTGACCTGACATCGCCGGCTGCATCACAGGCACTGTGCACTAGTGATTACAATTACAGGGCCACTGGTTAATGTTAGAAACCTTGTGAGAACATCCACAATCTACAGGATCTACTGGAACTCTTGGGGATCTACTGGATTGCATTATAGGTGGAAGCCTCTGCAGGAGACTAACTAACCTTGATGCTTGGCCATGGCCTAGATCTGAGTCAGCCACATGCTCTTTGAATTGCCGAGAAACCAGGCCAGTCTTAACAAAGTCCATCGTGTAACTTAATGGACTCTGCTTTAACTGCTCCTGCAGCCCCCGGATGGGGCAGTGAGAGTGAAGGGAAAGAGTTGTCCTTTTTTATCTGCTGACAGCGCAGAACATCACAGCACCCCGTGAATCGTCCTTCCCATGAGATCGTTATTGGGCATGCGGTTGTGGTCGTAAGTGTTGGGGGGGGGGGTGTTGGTGACCGTTAGCTAACAGGGACGCCGCGGTCGGGGGAACGTTTCGGGAGGACGTAGGCCTCAGTCTAGGAACACGGCTTTCCGAAGGAACGTAGTGGAGATGTCACGGGTGTTTCGTTTTGCTGCGTCGTCAGTTTTACTTCCTGCCTCGCTTGCTAACCCTGGGTGCTTGAGATAAGGGCCCTTTGACGCACGCACACGCCACAACCAACTCTCATTCATCTCCGCTTCGGCCGGCAGCTATTGTGTGGAACCAATTCGATTGCAAAAGACGGTCGTGAAAGAGTAGATCAGGAAGGCTGGTTCTTGAAGCCCTGAGTAAGCCTGGTCTTAAGAAAGGGGGCCTGTAAGAGGGGTGTTTGTTTCTCCTCTCAGTCAGTGTCTGTCAGCCAGATCGCTGCGGCGTTGCGGGGGGGGTTATGACACTGCTGGCTGTCTTCCTGACTGGCTCCCTTGAGTCGAATAAAACAAGACTGCGTATCAAAGTCTGGCAAATAGTACAATTTCTGCGGCTGTTTCTAACGTTGCTGCCTGGGTTTGTGGTGTTTATCTGGGTTACAGAGGGTTGTGTGTGTGTGTGCACCTGTGTGTGTGTCTCGCGTGTGTGTGTACGGGCTACGAGTTTCTTTCAGGGCTGAAGTTACCAACCACGGGCCAAAAGCTGACTCCAGTGCTGTCACCGAGAAAGGCCATCACTCTAACCCACACAGTAGTGCTAAAACACATTAAACACACACACACACACACAGCAAAGCGTGACAAAGATCCGTGCATGGTCATCTATCAAAGCCCAAACAGTAGGGCTAAACACACTGGACAAACAAGGTCATCAATGCCACTAGAATTTATCCTCGGTTCAGAGTTGTGGCCAGGGGGGGGTGGGGGTGCTCTGTAAGGCTCCCCATCTCTCAAGCAGCAGGCTTCATCACACCAAGACACGCTCAAGAGAAATACTATTAAACAGAAATATTGTCCTGGATCGGAACAGTAAATAATACGGCAGTCCTTGTCGTTGAGCCACGCAGGCCTGGTTGCCCACTGGCCTGGTGAAACCCAGCTCCCACAGTTTGTCCTCAACTGCACTGGGGGATAGTAAGACTCTGTCCCAATGGCTCTGGTCGGTACAATCAGATGTGGTTTAATTCAGTAGTATCAACGGAAAGATGACCAGACCAGATGTTACACCTGAACTGACAGGGGCGAGAACCAGATACAGAGAGAGAGGACCTCACCTCAGGCAGGAAGATGACTATCAGGAAACGCTCATTACCCCCAGCTTAAGCTGCAAGCTATTAGTCCGGGACTGTGTGTACGTGTGTGTGTGTGTGTGCGTACAAACGAAGCCATTAGGTGCATTTTTAGGGCCTGCGAGGGCAGCTGTGCTAAATAGAGACGGAAGGAAGGATCCCCTGAGCGGAGGACAGAGATGAAAGTGAAGCCTTTTTCCGCTTGCGACCGAGGAAAGATCAGACAGCTAGCGGCTCTTTCAGGATGTCAGGTCAGGGGGCCTGTTAGAACTAATGAGCCTGGTCTATCCTCGATGCTCAGGCCCTGCTGGTCATGCTTGGGGCTGACGGTAAACATGCTTTCATGTGTCCGCCGGGTCAGAAGAAGATCCCGCCGACTCGAGTTGGTTTCCTAACGCAGAGAGAGAGAGGGCCGGGCTCGAGCGCAGGCAATCCTGTCCGATCCGTCGACCTGACAGAGGATGTTTTTTTCCGAATCCGAATCAGCTTCATTCGCCACGTAAGTTCGCACAAACGAGGAGTTCACTGTGGCAGGAAGGTGCATACTCATTTCACCCGAGTACTTCCTGGAACGCTGTCATCCACAACAATGAAGACTGAGGACGCCGTGCACTCACTTTGGGGATGGAGCGGGGGGACAACTCTTGATGTCCATTGCCGGACCTCTCGGTCTGCAATTTCAGTGCATGAGCCTGTTAATACCAGTTGTTTTTCCAACCCTCCCTTGATTTTCTGGCCCAAACTGGGAGGAGAGTTGCTTCATCTGCCAGTTACAATAAATGACCCAGAGCCCCCAGGAGAGAGCTGTTTAGCTGACCTCTTCAGCCAATCCCTCTAATGTCCGGAGATAAACCCACTGACTGGAAATGGATTCTTTATCTTGAGCTACTGCTTTGGCACTGGGCGACAAAACAGTGTGTGCGAAGGCATTAAGTAGTGGTCATTAGAAAGATATCCCTCCTCATCAAACTGGGCCGAGATATTCCCCCCCCCCCCCCCCCCCCCCCACACACACACTCTCTGGCACTCAGAAGGAGCGAGTCAGAAACATTAAAAAACGCAAGGCTAAACGTTGGCCAGCATTCGTCTTGGCTTTATTGAAATGTTCGAAAAGCGTTTGAAACGTTCCCCTTTCAAACCGAGCACCACGATTTAAGGGCAGCTTCAAGACACGGTCATAAAAACAATCATTTGTCTATTGTAACATTTAAAAGAAAGAGTTGGCTTCTGTCTTGAACACCGAGTTGACCCATGTTCTCTCTCATTTCTTTAGAAGTATATATATATATATATATATATCTATTTCTGAACAAGGCACAACAGAACAGAGTCATACAAACCATCCTCCACTCTCATCTCCATGTGGACTCTGAGATTCTCACTTTAGTAGGACACATGGGTCAACATCTAGAGAAATGCAACCCGAGAACAACAAAAACAACAACAACGCCAAATGATGAGGACAAAAGAAGATCAGTGTTTACAAAGAGCTCAGGGATGTTGCCGATGGCTGACGCCTCCAGTGGGGGATGGATGTGAGAGGGATGTCAGTAGCAGTTCCAGTTCCTGACCCGGCAGAAGGCCTGGATCCCAGATCAGACCCAACGAGAGGGCAGGGAGACACCCGGCCGACACGCCCGGGCCACCCAGCCCTAGAGCGGACACGACAGAGTGAGAGGATGGCCCTCTGGAGGAAAACGGTGAGTGAGCCGATCCTCCCGGATCTACGCGAGGCGCGTGGAGATGAGAGGAGGAGCTGGTTCAGGGCTGGAGAGGTGATTCCATCCCTGGTTGGTCCCTCCAGACGGAGGGAAGCCTACAGGGAAGGTGGGAGCATCCGGGCTGAGGAGGCCAGGGTGCTACTCAGAGAACAGGACTGCGACGGCCATGACCGCGCAGCACAGGGCCACGTAGGGACTCTTCCTCTCGCCTGGGGAATCAGAAAGAAGACCCTCGATCATGCTCGTGTTCAGCTCGATGGTTTGGGTCAGTTCTGGTCATCGAGACAGCCAATCGAAAACATGTCAAAATACGTTTCATGATCCTATAAACGACGATTGGAAATACAAAAGTTGTGCGGAAACGAAATCAGGAATTTGTACGACGTTGACATCATTGGCAGTTTATTGACACATTTGAAGGTCCACATGTCCTTATAGCCATGAATAAACTGCAATGAAGAACAGACGGCTAGTGCATGACAAGTCACATCCCTGGTATGAACACACACGATTCGAAAAATAAATACGGCTCACCTATTCGTGCGCACTTCCAGAAGATACCCAATATCCTGAGGAGGAATGTAAAAAGGAAAACCATGACACGACACCAAATATCTTACAGAACGTGTGTGTGTGTAAACACTCGCAGTGCGTCCTCTGTACACACACACACACACACGTATTGGAGAGTCCGGAGGTAATTACACACCAGGGGGTGGGGGGTGGGGGGGTGAAGTCGAATGACGCTGGAGGAAACTGGCCCTCATCTGAACTGGCTGCCGGAAATTCACCCTGTTTGTGTTTGTGTCTATCCGAGGAGAATGATTAGGGAGATCCCACCGCTCATTTGGCTTTATGACAAGGCGGGGTTAGACAAGGGTAAAAGACGGAGGCCTCTATTGTGCATCCAGCCGTGAAAAAAAATGGGTATATTTCTAACGTAACTAGATCAGAAGACTGTTTAAGGATATCTGGTTGAGGATCTCATGCCCGGTGACTTGAACCGAACATGCTCTGTCGAGCTGTTTTCAAATAGCTCCTCTGGGACTGGCCGTCTGTCTTCATTCATCGCCCTCCTCCCGTGTTTTGGCCAACAGATAGGAGACACGCTGATGGCCTTTTCTAAATACACTGTCAATAACTCTGTCAAGGTAATGAAACACCAGCCAGAAAAAAACGAGACCCACATGTCCTGGTTTATTTAAGCTGTGTGTCTAGTGGGAGCGCTTTTCATAAACAATAGACAGTCTGTCCTCGGTGGGTGATTGGAGGGTGACAGGCAGTCTCCGGCCAACTCTGTCCGTCCCTTTGGGGTCTACATGTGGGTCTATTCTCCCAGGCTCAGCTGGGAGAGATGCATCTATGAGAACTCGTTTCGCGTCAATAAACACATCAGCAACCAACACACACAGAGCAACCGATGAAACCCCCCTAAAACACTAGGCTTCAACTATTGGGCTTCGAGTGTGTGTTTGGAACAATAGTGCCATAAGGCCTGGGTCGCGTCTTAGTGCAGCCTAATTTGTCTTGGAAAGAGCTTGTGTTTGCGGAGCTAAAATCATGTGCTCGCTGTAATCCCTTCATTTCCCTCGCTCCAACATATGGCACACAGCTTGTTGCTTTAACCTCCCTATTAGAAAAAAGGAAAGAGGATCGGGAAAGGAATTTTGAGCTGTGGTTTTTTGGGCAAAAGCCTTTCCCGTAAACCCCCCCAAAAATCAATGTGGTTGTGTCTAATGTATAGGCAGGGGTGTCTGTAAGTGGGAATGTATACACAACTGTCACTACTGAACGGTACTACTTTCAGAGTCAAGCCAACATCTCTCAACATACTGGTCCGAGTTGTCGTGAATATGTCGAGAGAGCATACCCAGTCTTATTCTTGTCCAGCAGACTTGGAGCGAGAGTGTGGAGATATGCACAGGTACAGATGAGCAACAGGATCACCGTCAGCAAACTCTGGAAGTTGAATACGGCTGACTATGAGGATGACAAAAGAAAGAGGGGGAGACGAGAGAACAGGAGGAGAAAAGGAGGAGAAAAGAGGGAGGAGAGGATAGAAATTAAGACATCATTTGTTAGTGAAAATGTGAGAGTGGAAAGTGAGTGAATGAGTGAGTGGAGGGGGGAAGAAGAGAGATAAAGGGTATGTATGGAGGGAAGAAATCATCATTGTCATTTGGAAATGGGAATTCAAACTTATTGACTTTAAGGCAACAGCCAGACACACTGGACTACTAAGTCATACTAGCTAGCTGGATGCTAACTATCGATCATACAAAGTATCTCTAAGCGCACCAATGAAAGACACAAATAAACACACTTCACTTTCAACATATTCACGATTAATACAGGTATTTACTTAGCAATAACAATGTAATAGTGACACTGTTAGGCTATACAACTTACCATTTTGGTTTACCAAAAGGCTAGAGTGGGCTAGCTTAGCTTGCTTCACTTCAAACTTTCGTCGCTCATCAAATGACGTTATTAACCTGCGCCAAGTACTGCCCGGAAATAAACGGATGTAAAACAGCTTCCTTTGACAGTTTAAATGTTTTAATGTTAAATCTAGCATTCAATATTTAATTTAAGTAACGGAGGAACATTAAGGTAAGAGGTTATATGAAAACTGTTACGTATAGCTGCATACGCTTACTTTGAATGCAATGCCACCACGTGCAGACCTATGAGTTGTGTTTACAAACATTACGGCATGTTACTGTTAAGACTGCGAGACTTCTGAACAATGCATGAAATATATTAGAAGTCAGAGAAAATAAGCAAAAGAGATAGAAAGCTTTCCACTTCTGTTTGTGTCTGGCATCGGATTTGTTAGCTTAAGACGACAACCAACCCCTATTAAATCAACTGGCATCATTTGAGTTTAGAGTCCCCTACACGTTTAGTTGTTTAGAACTCTGCATGTGCATGTTATAGATTTAAGATGTGTACTACGGCGGTGACTGTATCAAGTTCCACCAAAGACGTGCTCTGTTTTCGGTGTGGTGGTAGCTTGCTGGTTGGTCCAAGGCGAGGCGAGATGGAGGGTTTTATAGTTTGGCTGTCAAATCCAGCACCAGAAGCCTGTCTTGGTAGCCAGGAAAATTATGTAATAGTAGCTTGAGTGCCATAGTACGGCAGGCCTGAGTTGCTCTTTCATATTCGAAACCAACTTCATTTTGACATTGTTTTTTTTCCTTCTGTTCTGCTGTGTGAAAATGGGACGGATGACAATTAGATTAGCCATTACACACTTGTAGTAGGCCTATACTGTATCAGGGCATGTTTGGGCGTAGGCTAATAATAAATAAGTTTTGATAGGTCGTGTTTAATTTTTCCACTGGTGTGTCTGCCGATCAGAAATGCCCGTGACGGTGCGACAGGTGTCCGTCTCCTCAGAACCGGAAACCTCCTATTTTCTGCGACTGGATTGGAATGGGCGTGACTTAGGCTCAGGCTTCCAGGCGATGCTGACTGACGGACAGTCTGCCTGGGATGGCGAAGGTGAGCGCCCCAGTCTTCCCAAACTGACCCCAGACCTGACTGCTCTCACAGTCTGACTATACTATGAGGGTGCCTCTTTCGGTCCCAAGTCCCAACCAGACTAACCATTCAATTGTGTGATTCTATAACCCCCCACCCCCCCTCCTATCTCTTACAACCAACCAACCCACCCCACCCACACCACCCACACGACCCTGTCTGCAGTGGGGGAGGATGCTGTGAGCAAAGAGGCTGCAGAGCTGGAGATGAAGAAGGAGAGATATGTCCAGGACCTCCATCAGGTTCTGACAGGAGAAGGAAGTTTAGATCCTGGATACAGTTTTACTCTGACGCCCTGCCACACCCCCAGCTCCAGCAGAACCCTGGCCTATGAGAAAGTGGAGAGTGACATATGGGTGAGTGGCGCCCTCCGCTGGTGTGGAGGGGAAATCGTACACATGTAGTACACCTATACCCATATACATAGGCTACACATGGTGATATTCACACACCTGCTGCGGGAAAGGTCACCTTTGACAAGATTGTGACATTTTCATGTTCAAGACTTTTTTTTCCTGGGAGGATCACATGATACGTGGTCTCTAGGCTGTCCACTGTTACTATGCTTTGACACTGCTGGTGTTTGTCCATCATGTGATCCTGATCGTTGACATTGATGGAATTGCTGGACATAATTAGTGAACTCTGCCCTCATGACCTCCACTTGAGGATAACAAATAACTTTCAAAAGCATAATAGCCAGAGAGAGTGGAGAGAGTGGAGAGAGAAAGAGAAACGGAGAAAGACCAGAAAGGTTTCGATTTTTTTTGTTGCCCATTGAAACCCAGGAAGTGATGTATGCAGTGAGGTACTGGAGAAACATGAGGATGCTTGTCACAGTCGGAGGCTCGCTCCAGGTTAGCATGTCTGTGAGCCGCTGTTATTATAGGAGCTCTAGCTCATTGACCATGAACACGCCTGAGGTGAGTGCTAAATGGCCCACAGGATGGAATATGAGCTGGAGAAATAAACACGCATGAGGTCAGAGTTGTGTGTGCGTGTGATTTTGTGTGTGTGTGTGTGCGTGGGGGGCGGGGGTGGTCCTCTGATAGCCAGATCCTTGGTCGACCATATCACATCTGTGTATCCAGGCTACGCGGGGTCAAGGGTTTCTGCCCCAGAGGCTAACCTGTCACAATGCTAATCACGCTAATGCACGTGGAACGCGGGGGTTTCCCAGGCCGGCCGTTTTTTTTGCAGTCGCCGCCCCGTCTTGCGCTTGCTTTTTGAGTTAAGCCTTCCGCCGTACTCTGACAGGAAAATGATCCTCACATTGCGCTATTGAGGGTTTATCACTATGGAAGTAAACACTCCCAAACACAGTAGTGACAAACCTGCTGTGCACACACGCACACAGAGAGACGCTCACACACACACACACACACACACACCACTGTACGCTCCAAATAAACACGTCCTGCTTTGTTGTCATAGCAATAATTAGAGAATGGAAACCCAGAGGCATCTGTTACAGTAAAAGAGGAATGAAAGCGTTTAGCCTCCGTAAAGAACTGTTTTCAAAGAGTTCCTTTTACTGAGTGCATCACGATGTGTCAACACCGACGGAAAAGCTATCCTGGGGGGGGGGGGGGGGGGGGGGGGGGGGCGCGGTTCTTGCTCAACAGTTGTTCATAAGACTCATTCATCAGATTTGGAGACATGAGTGAGTCAGAATGAGAGGAGTTCGGTCTTCTGCCTGGTCTTTGACCCCTAGTAGCAGTCGTTGCGACACCATCGATCTGCAGAAGACCCTCCCTCCTCCCTCCCTCATCCCTCCTGCCTCCTACCTCCCTCCCTCATCCGTCTGTAGACAATTGTGAGCTCGTGGACTCGTTTGACTTGAGAGAGGTCTTTTTTTTTAAAACTTCTTTCCTTGTCCTCGGCGGGTGTTCATAATGAAGAGAGAGGGGTCTGTGTTGACCACTCAGTCACCACCTCAATGAGTTCTGCCAAGAACCACTGATCTCAGTTATTCACTGTAGGACAGGGTGAGTTGACCCAAATCACTGGCATAGGGCAAAGAGTGAGAATCAGTTTATCTACGCTTCTATCGCTCTCGCCACAGCAGATTTACAGCATTGTGTCAATGCTTGCCAGTGTCTTGTTTTTTTGCCTGCTGTCAATCACTTCAGAAACCGAACAGTAGTGTCTCTATGACGACTTGTGGAACTTCTGCGTAAACATTCTCTGTCCAGCCTTACCCAGCCAAACTGGTGGGGGATTCATGGCAATACCAGCCAATGGCCTTTCGGCCAGATTGTTATCAACAACAATAACAATCTGGTGTAATAACCGTGTTTTATGACCAAATCCTTACCAGCAATTCAAATTACTGATAGTCTTGACCAGCCGAAAGACGAAACGTAATTGAAAGCTGCAAATTAAATACAAATCAAATGTACGTGAATAGACCAACCGCCGTGTCTGTTTTCAGTCTCGAGGAATGGAAGTCGTGTTTCCATCTCCGGTAATATTAGTTCTGAAGTTAAAGCTGAAGTTATTTACTTATGTTACTCAGAGGGAATGAAGTAAGGACTGGCTGGTGTTCGAAAAGCTGTAAATATCCCAGTGAGGAAAAGGAGGGAAATAGGAGGCTGGCAGGGGGAGAGTGGTTAAGAAAGACTGAGGGAAAAGTAGGCTACATGAACAGAGACAGGAAGAGAGTCCCTGGTGGACATGTTCAGTCAGTCCCTCTCTCGGTCAACCTGGCCTTTCTGCTGCTCCGGGATGTGGCCTGGAAGCGGCTTCCAGTAGGTCAACAGTCTTTATCACAACCCGTAGACAAACCGTTGAGGCACACACACCACACACCACACACACACACACACACACGTACACACACTTAGCCTTTCCTAGAGGTCAGTTATTTTGGGTTGTGGCAGCTTCGGGGGGGGGGGGAGGGGGAGGGGGGGGAGGCTCTTGGTAGGCCTGGTCGTTATCTGAGAGACGGCGTCTGTCCAGGCGGGAGACAGCAGAGGCTCCGGGCCGCGGCCGCTGAGTGTCTGCGAGGGCGAGGGAGCTTCCAGCCACTTGTGAGCGATGACACGGCAGACCCGGCAGGGTATTCGGAATCCATTCGTCCGTTTTCGTCAACCTAATTAAATACACAAGGGCAGTTCCCATTGGCGGCCGAAGCGTGTGTATATTTGCTTCACGCGAGATCCGTGGCTCCGTGGCTCAGTGTGGCGCCGGACACGTTAATATTTAGAGTTTCGCAAACCGCTCAGCCAAACAACTTCCCTCGCAACACTGCACGTCCTTGGGTCCTGAGCAAAAACACTGGATTTCACTTTGCGCAGTCCCCCGATTCTCCAGATAATTCAAGACACGATAAGAGATCATTCAGCCACGGACGGACAGACTGGGATTCCTGTCATCCTCGCTGATCGTAGCCGCCGGCCTCGTTCTTTGCATCGAAGGATTGAAGCCGTTTACTTCGACTTGACTTAACTGCCACTACCCCCACCCCTCCCACCCCTCCCACCCCCCCTCCAGATCCAGCTGGGCTCCGTGTCACTGACGGCTCACCCAGAGCCGCTGGAGGAGGTTCGAGCCCTACTGGCTCACTTTCTACAACAGACAGCTGCTCTGGAGAGCCACAACCAGCGACTGAAAGAGGAGAACCATCGATTCAGACAGGAGCAGCAACACATCACTACTGAGTGAGAGTCGCATAAACTACACACACATCACTCTCTCCAAAATCCATTACCAGTGTCTGTTTCCTCCCCCTCTCTCTCAGTCATTACCCAATCCCCATAACTCTCCGTTGGGAGGGTCGCCACTGCACGTCTCATGTAGCTAGGAGCTGATGTCAGTGTGGTGTGCGTGTGTGTGTGGGTGCGTGCGCGAGTGTATGAGAATGGAACACACCCAAGGTGCTAAAAGTGGGCCTCTCTGACGCACAGGCTACAGGGCTGCACACACACACGCCATGGATCAAACGGCCGCGCACACAACCTCCGACACACACAACGTCACGCATGCACACAATCGAGGGAATCCCTCCCAAGTAAGTGTTGAGGGCAGCTCCCATCACCTTGAATGGGTCCATGTGTTTCTCATCAGTCGATGTTTCTACCGTAGCCAGAGCCGATTGGGCCGCTTCAGAATGGAGGCATTGTGTTTTCTGGAGAGAGGGGAAGGATCAGTGTGTGTTAGGTTCCCCCGGCAACCGCTGCCAGAAAGAGATCCACGCGAGGCTAGACAGAAGTGAGAGAACAGGGGATGACGGAGGACAGGCGCAACGAGAAACTGCACTCAGGAAGTGTGTGTGTTTTTCTGTGTGTGTGTGTGTGTGCGTGTGTGTGCAGGATGAAGCGCTACGTGGCAGAGAAGGTGTCCCTGGAGGGCGAGCTGTACACTCGCTTTGTCCTGGTGCTCAACGAGAAGAAGGCCAAGATCCGGAGCCTGCAGGAGAGGATCGCCGCCCTGCAGGAGAACAGGTGCGTCGGCCCCGCCCGCCCCCCCGGACGGAGCTCCCTCCCATCCATCCGTTCATCCACTCCCCCGGCTGTGAGCCCCAGCCTCCTCTAGCCTGCCCTGTGTGAGACCAGGGAGGTACCTTAGGACAGCCACGCTCCCAGCCTCTACTGTGTGTATATCGTTTGTCACGGGTTGTCATCTCAGAGTGATGACATCAGGGCGCGAGCGATGTCCCCCTCTGGAGCGTTTGGAGGTTACTGTGGGTTGTTAGTGGGTTATATTGAATGATGGAAAAAAATGACTAAATGACTAAATGTTGCCCAATTCTTACCCGCGGTCCATTTACCCAATAGCCTTTTGACGTCTTTTCCGACTCTCAGCGGACTATTGGGATTTCGCTTGTCGCTCTAGGTATTTTGCAATAGCCATCGCAATACTCTCATTAGCCAATAGCTTTAGCGGTAGCTAAGGCGTGTTCTACAGTGTGTGTGCGCGTGTTCATGTATGTGAAGTGGTAGGGCGATGTGTCCGTGTTCGTGCGTGTGACATCCATGTCCTCCGCAGCCCGGCTGAGGGGCGGGCCAGCAGCCCAGCCCGGAGACGGGCGCCAGGGCGCCCCTCGGAGGAAGAGGAGGACTACGACGGCAGCACCGACGAAGACCCGGAGGAAGGCCAGGCGGCCGGCCCCGCCCCTACGACCAGCGCAGGTAACACCGGTCCGAGAAACGCCTTCCCCCCTCTCTCTCTCTCACTCTGACATGGTTTGCGCGCGTGGTTGGTCGTCTCACAGTGATGACATCAGGGCGCGAGCGGTGTGCCCCTCTGGAGCGGTTGGGAGGTTACTGTGGGTCACATTGAAGTTCTTGTCTACTTTTCTAGCGTGTTTTAACTTGAGAGAGGGCTGCAGCTCAAGGGTCCCTCCGGAAACCATTACCTTCTGGTAAATCTTCAGCCAACGTCACTCTCCTCGGTGTCATGCTCGTTAAACCCCTGGCTGTAAACACACGGGCACACATTAAACACACGCACACACGCACACCGCCATGTATGTGCCCCAAAGCGAAATCCAGGAAGGCTCCCCCTCGTAATAGCTCCCCCCCTCCCCCCCCACCTCACTTTGTGTCATGTGCCTTACAGGGAGGATTGAGCATGTCCAGCCTGAACACAGATCCAGCCGTCGTTAGTGTTGGGACCCGGGGTTCAGTCCATCCATCAGTTCTGTCTGTCAAGTCCACCTTAATGGTTGTTATGGTTCGGAGCAGAAGGTGTAACATCACGTTTTCGCACAGCGCGACGGGTTCTGTAGGTCCACTGGGCCGCGTGGTCGTCATGGAAACGCTGGGTGTTTATGCGTCGGCGACTCGGGGGGGGGGGGTGACTGTGTGTGTTTCTGCCCGGGCGCCAGGGGTGACATCATGGAGGGATTCTAGAATCCTGAGTCTGGGGCTCCTCCGACCTGTCATCTGAAAACATGTTATACCTGGACGGATTGGATGATCCAGGCCGGCGGATGTGGGGCCCGGAGACCCGATCGGGACTGGCTGCCTCTCCGGCTCCTCTGAGGAAGGGAGGGGATGCCCTGTCGCGTGTTGCCCACGACGAGCGCTCCCCGGTCGGGTCGGCTAGTCCCGATCGCCCCCCCTCTCTCTCCTGCCCCCCATGCGAGAGGCTCCACAGCAGGGGCTTGAGGTCTGTGGGTACGTGCCTGTGGGGGGGGTTTTCGGGGGAAGGGACCCGGCCCTCCCTCTTCCTACCCCAGCTGCAGGCTGAGATGGATGGGGGGGGACAAAGCTCCCGGGTTCCCGTGTTGTTTTTTGCCCGGCGCGGCGGTGAGTCAGAGGGTTGGTGCGTGGCCAGCCGAGGGGGGGGAAGGGGGGGGGGGGGGGGGGGGGAGTGGCTCCAGGGCTTCAGCGCAGCGTGGGACACCTGGCGACTCGATCGTCTGGGCGTGTGCCGCTCGCAGGCCCCCGAGCCCAGGCGCGTTGCCGGGATGTTGTTGGCCGCGTCTGGCATTGACTTTCCGAATGACCTGGGTGTCGCGTGTGCGTGTGTGTGTCATCCACTCCTTGCCTCCTTACCTTGTTGCGAGTTTATCGAGCCGTTCCGTTTAACAGACTGGTTTTTACGGACTGCTTCGGTGACTGGCGTCATGTTAACGCGGCGGTTATGTGAAGACTTAGAGGACGGCGTGTGCGGAGGGTGTAGATGTCGTCGACAGCTGAAAGCAAGCAGCCTAATGAGCCAGGGAGGGAGAGGCGGGAAACCGCAGTACACTATTGAGACACGCCCCGTCTCGGGGTCTGTTAACTCCACCTCTCCCCCTTTGGTTGTCAAGACTCTCCTTTCATCTCTCCGAACCTGCTGATTTGGGTGGGCTGTGGGGGGGGGGGGGGGGGAGAGAGGGAGGGAGGGAGGGAGAGAGGGGCCCACACACGCACACCTGCCCCGCTCCAGGTCCCCCGTGTTAGACCTGCTGTCTGGGAGTCCCGGGAGAGAGGGGGGAGCCTTAAAGAGGTGACGAAAGGAGAGGAACGTAGCGAGTGTAGCGACTGAGTCAGCGAGAGACGGGGTCTGCTCCAGGTGTGGGGTCACATGGTCCGCGGCCCCCGCGTGCCTTCCGGCCAGCTTGAGAACGGCATGCAGTAAAAGCCTTTGCTCGCAAACACCCCCCTCTCCCAAGACCCACTGACTCTCTCCCAAGTGCTGCGTATCGTGCGTGTCAACAACCCCTTTAATAGTTTAGGCCCAGGTCAGGAATGTGAGTATTAAAGGGATGTGAGTGACATGTATACGGCGGACCGGAACCGTGTTTTTTTTCACTGGCTTTGTGGTGTGTTCTTCCTTTCTCAGAGATGCGAAGCCGCAGCCCGTTGGGCGATAGTCCCAGCGACCTCACGGACATCGCCCCCTGTCGTAAACGCCGCCACCGCCACCTGCGGCCCCCCGATGTCGTTGCCAAGAAACCGACCCCGGAGGTGACTCCCACACAGAGGTACCTGCGCTGCATCACCATGTCGATCGACGTCAACTCCCAACCCAACACAGTACTGTCATAATGGCCATACTACCAGATCAACCGGATGTTTCCTTTTGTTCTGGAAGTTTCCGCCCCACCATTAACTGTTTTATTGTCTGTATAACCTTCATACAAGGATGTTAGTGGTTCATTCCGTCTCTAGTTGTCTCTGCCCATGTTATTCAGCCCACTTTCCCCCCACAATGCAAAGGGCCTGTAATGCTGTCGGTTTTTACAGCTGTCTGCTGTCTCCCTCCCTGTTTCCCCACATCCTAGAATACAAACTGTCTAAATACTGTTCAAGTTCTGCGTTCTCTGAACAGATGAGTTTACTGCCTCTGCTATTCTGCCAGACTGTGAATTGCTGATTAGGCAATCCCCACGTTCGTCCACTTAGCCTGGGTGTAACACTTCTGCCCCCAAGAATAGATCTCCGACACGGAGGACTCGCGTCCTCCATTGTGATCGCGTTATGGGTTTCCACTGGGGTCCCACCTTGATCGTTAAAGCTTTATTTAGGCGCGTTTCTGCCTACCAAGCACTCATCCACCGGCAGTAATATTTCTCTCTTCATGTGCCTCTATCAAATGGGAATATCCTTCGACTGGAAACACACACACACACCAACACACACACACACACCTTCCCTCCAACCCACATTTCCCTCTTCCACTCATTTACTGTTCAGGTTTTCTCACCGGGAAACTCAAACATCATAAACATCTCTCCTCAGGGGTCGGCTTTGTGTTGAGCAATCGCTGTGCTAACGCACCCCCCACACACACACACACACACACACCCACTCATCACCCACCCACACCCACCTGCCTATCTGTTGACCCTCCGAGAAGGTCACCGTTGGGCTTAATTTGCTTTCCAAAGACACACATTGTTTAGGTTCCAGCCAGACAATGCAGCCTCATTTCCAGTCGTCTGGGTGTTGTAAACCAGTGAGCCTAATTGATCCCTGGTTTGCGTTGGCCGAGTGAGTGAGTGAGCGAGCGAGTGAGTGAGTGTACAAACAAGTTACCGACCTCCACAAGTCCACAGACGACAGGCAAAGAAAACATGTCATCATCATCGATATTTACTGCCGGTGAACTCATTCGAATCACTCGCGGACTGACCAGACATCCAGACCCCCCCCCCCCCCCCCCCCCGTACCTTGAACGCTCCACATACACAACCCGCTAAGAGCGCGACGGCGCTAAACAACATGTTGACGCTTCGGATTGGATCCGCAATTCCTCAGAGCGTCCGTCACCGCTAAACTCACGGCGCTCCGTCACACTGTCTGTTTGTCGGGGGTGGGGGGGGGGGGGGGGGGACGGGAGAAGAGAGGCCGCGTTTGTCACGGCCGGAGGGGCTGGAGAAGCCGCTAGAAGCCTCTGGACTGTCCTGCGGCGGATAAGTCACGCCGTCAGCACCCTCTTAGCAGGGTGACGTGCGGCACGGCCGACCGGAGGGGCGGCCGGTGTCACAGCTCTGTCATTGTCTGGGGGGGGGGGGCTGCTTTGCAGAAGAGAGGCTAGGCTAGGACGGGGAAGATGTAAGAGGAAAGGTGGAGGGAAGGGTGGAGAAGTGGAACTGAGGGGACCCCGTGCTCCTGATGGTCAGCTCAGAGTTTCCACTTTCCTGCAACCCCCCCCCCCCCCCTCCCTCCTCTAACATGCGTCCGTAGGAAAAAAAAAAGAAAAGAAAGCACAGCTGTCCACCTTAAGGGCATGTCACTTTTATGGCTTTCCACCTTAAGGGAATATCACATTCAGCGTTCTCGCTTTATTGCTACTAAAAAATGTGCCTTCCTCCTGCCGTGTCTGGGAGTTTGGGTTGCTGCCGGCCCGTTCGGTGTGCCAAACCACCGGGCTTCTCTCCCTCTACCTTCCTACTCTGTATCTCTCGCTTTCTGTCGGACTTTCAAACACACAAACAAACACAAACACACACACTGTTACTCGTCCTCAGGCAGTCCAGCTGGTCACGAGAAGGTTGGTACACGGGCGGCCTCAGGAGAAATACCTCCCGACCCCCGCCTTGTCTTTACATGAACACACACTCTCTGACTGCCCTCCGTCCCTGAGTGTGTGTGTGTGTGTGGCGAACAGCAGACTTGGTGTGGCAGTCTGCTTTCACGGGCCTAACCCTTCATTCGGGATCACACCTGAAGCTATACTGTCCCTGTTGTTGTGAGATCTTGGAGCACAGGACAGTCATGTGTTTGCAGCATCACAGCGTTTTTAAAATAGAACAGTGTTCTCCACAAGACACGGTTCCAATTGATGTATTTTTGACTCCACTTGGAGCTGCTGAGACTCAGGCGCGAGGGGGCCACGCGCGGGGAAGTGGCCGTGTTGAAAGCAGGCGTAGCTATAGGCTGGGACTGGACACGGTGAGCTGTTGGCTCGGGGGGGGGGGGGGGGGAAGGAGAGCGCCAAACCTCGGACGGCTAACTGGAGGCCTCCGACCCGCGGTGCTACCGGTCCAAAACACCGCGATACCAGCCTCTCTCCTCCCGAGCATCGACAAGCAGGCGGTCGTTCTCGAAAACGTTCCAGACTGGCCTTTATCCATACCCCCCCCACCCCTGTCATATAGATGCTCTCAGAGGCAGTCTCTGAGGGAGCTGAGTGTCACACACAGCGATGCCGCGCGCAGATGGCTGACAGTGGTGCCATCTGCAGCTGTAGTCAGCTGTAGCCCCGAAAACCAAGCCCATTACCAGCCCTGCCCCGGCCAACAAGAGACAGAAGTGAGTTGATAGGCAGCTGCCGGCGTGTAATTGCTCCAGGGGCAACGTTGTGGACTGGGCTCCCTCAGAACCGGGCCAGCCGGGCTCGGGGTCTGGTCGTTTGTAATGTTGTTTTTTTCGAACTTTATCCGTGACCCCATTTCACCCCTCATGTTTCCCACTTCCCTCTCTGTCTCTCTCTCTCTCCGTGTCTCCCTCTCTCTCTGTCTCTCTCTCTCTGTGGAGGTTTATCTCGAAAGAGCCCAAAACACTGATAAGGGAAGAACAGCCGGGCGAGAAGGGAGCGAAGGAGAACGGAGAAATAAAGAGAGCTCGGAGAAATGAAAGGCAAGGAGTGAACGAAAGAACAACAACAACATGCAGAAAGAACTAAACGGACTAGAACTCCCCTCCCTGAGGGTTTGGGTTGGCCGAGGGTTTGGTGGGCATGCGTGAAGCTCTCTGTGACACCGCTTGTAAAACAAGGGCTACACAAACAAACATGGATTTGAACTACAGCCGTGTGGTAACTTGGTGGCCAAGCTGGCATCGCTCGGTCCCTAACGTCACGCAGCGCCGGGCCTGACGGTGAGGAAGTTCCGTGTTACTCGTCTTTGTCTCTCGCACTTGATAGATGTTCCCGTGACTTCCCATAAGTCAGACGCACGCTGGCTTTGATAGGGCGGCACAGGCAAACACACACTGTGCAGGGCAGGCCTCTGCAAACCATCAGCACATTGCTCCCAGCCTCGGCAGAGATAATCATTCCAAGACCCTTGTATGGGTAGGGGGGGTATGTGTTTGGGGTTGGGGGGGGGGGGGGGGGGTTGCTGGGTTGCGCAGGCTTGTAAACAGAACTTGGCACAGTCGGACGACGTCGCGGTGCAGCCTGTCATCTGTACGTGAGGTTCATCGATACCTTCTGTGAACGCATAGAAAGGTCCTCCTGGTCATCTGTTTGTTTGTGTGCCTGCGTGCCGGATTGGAGTCGGGGGGGGGGGTGTTGTTTAGAGAAAACGAGAGGGAGAAGGAGGGAGGGAAGGAGGGAGGGAGAGAGAGAGAGAGAGAGGGCATAAGGAGCCAGGCTTAATCATGGCACTGCGGCATGTCAGACATGGAGGGCGGCGGACCTCCTCTGTTCTACAGAACCACAAACGAGCACGGCACTGAGACTGGCCTTCTATTGTATGACAGGGAGCCAATACGTGTGTGTGTGTGTGTAGAGCCTCGTAGCGGAGGGCCTCGGGTTGCCTCCCGTGCCCGTGCTGCCGCGGGTCAGGGCGCTCACCTCGCGGCCCCTCCTGCTGGAGGATGTCGGGAGCCACATGTGTTCGGGCTCCGGTGGCCCTTTGTGTTTCCTCTCGCACCGCGGACAGCTCGACCACTTCCTCTGAACGGGTTCCAGCAGTGAAACTCGTGTTTGTCATACAGTTGGGAATGATTTAAACGAGCTCAGGGCTCCCCCCCCCCCTTCCTCTCTCTCTCTCTGTCTCTCTCTCTCTCTCTCTATGACTCTCTCTCTCTCTGTCTCTCTCTCTCTGTCTCTCTCTCTCTCTCTCTATGACTCTCTCTGTCTCTCTCTCTCTGTCTCTCTCTCTCTCTCTCTATGACTCTCTCTCTCTCTGTCTCTCTTTATCTACTGTGTCCCTCCCTTCATCTATCCATCCGTCCCTCCGTTCACGTGCTCCAGGGTCTCCGAAATCGTTGTTGCCCCCTTTTCGTCGCCTCCGAGGAATTTTGTTTGGATTGGGAGTAAGATGTCGATGACATCACCGCAGCGTTTCCATCCCATGCATACAGCCGTCTGAAGTCGGGTTACGCTCAGGAATGATCCCGACGTGATGCATTGCGCGGCGGGATCTGGAGTCAAATCAGTCTCCCCTCGCTCCTCTTCTTCCTCCGTCTCCGAGGCCAAAGGTGAGAGGTGTTCCTGGTTAGCGAGATGATTTACTGGGGAAGAGAGACGCCTTGACCGACCTGCTCTTTTACAGGAGGTCATAGACGAGGCCCCGTGTGTCAAAGCTGCAGGCCCCGAGGACAGAAGAAGAAGCCACCCACCGGTTTCTTCTTCTTCATCCTTTTTTTCTTCCTCCTTTTCTTTTCCCCTCGGCTCGTCCCCGCACTCTCCTCCAATGGCTGGCCTGCGTGTACACATGCCTGTAAACCGCAGTCATGTTTGCCTTATCTCTCGATGTCGGGTCGTGTTGACGTTTCCTCCTAAATACATTGAGCCCCTTTGAAGGTGTGTGACGGGGCGCCTGTATAGGAGGAAACGCAGTTCAACTGGCCTGACAACAACCCGATACACACTCACACACGCACACACACACACAGGTATTAAACCTGCCCATGTGTTTCCAGTCTGGGGCCTAACATGCCACATGATACACTTCCTGGCTCACAGGAAAACCAGGCTGTAAACCACCTTCATTAGCCTGCTGACCCGCTTTCCCTGTGTGTGTGTGTGTGTGTGTGTGTGTGTCTGTGTGTGTGTGTGTGTGTGTGTGTCTGTGTCTGTGTGTGTCTGTGTGTGTGTGTGTGTGTGTGTGTCTGTCCGTGTGTGTGTGCGTGTGCAGGAGGGACTCCCCGGTGACGAGCAGAAGGACAGCCAATAAGCAGCAGGCACCCCAGCGTTCCTCAGATGCTATGGCAACCAGTCGTGACACAGAAGACCTGTTTGAAGACTTTTGAGAACATGTACAGAAGTGACATTTTTATACTTTCGGCTGAGCTGCAGGGTTCGCAGGTGTTATTTGAACACGTGACTCAACATACAATATCAAAACCCTGACAGTGGTATGATCAGTGATCAGAAAATGTTTTTTTCTTGTTGTGAGTGGCTATGTGCAAGGGGGGGGGGATGATACAATTAAGTTAACACATGAAATTCGTGATTGTGTTTCTTCAATAAACAATGCAATGATATACATTACTGTCCACTTGATTATGTTTATAATTTAATAAACATTAAACAAAGTTTACTTCCCTCAGGATATAGTTTAATGATTAGGAATTCAAGTATTTAGTTGACCTGTTGGCGCCTTAACCATACTCAACTAAACCTCAAATAACGTTGAGTTTTGAAGTGTCAATGGCAGCTTCTCCGTGTTATATTTATTGTGCAATACAGGTGCTCCTGGTTGACATTATAGTGTTTCTACTGTCTTTTATCAAAATGGTATACTTTACCATATTAGGTGTGAATAAATTAATATCCGATCATCTGAACTTACATTTACACTTGAGTCAGAACTTGAGTCAAGGAAATTGTGCAAGTCTCTCCTCTCTTTTTCGGGGCGGTATTTGGCGTGTTGGACATGTGCGCCCCTCCTCTCACTAAAGACGGGATAATAGTGGTGGTAAAGTGGGTTTGAACTTGCAGCCGAGGGTGAGTGGAGGATAGTTCTCACTGATTCCGTTTCGGACCAGCCTGAGGTTTGCGGAGAGATCTACTCGGCACAAACATCTCTCTGGAACTTACAGTTGGAGCTCTATACTTCACGTCAGATATTGGATTCCACAACTTCAGAGGTATTGTTTGATATATTATGTTTTAGTGCTAGACTTAGGCTATTTGATCATCTTTTGTATATTCCCTGAATGGTAAATTGGATTTTTTTAAATAATAGGCTCATGTTTTGGGCGGAACTTTTGCATACTTTTCGTACATGCAAGGAATCAGCGCTATCTGCTTATCATGCACATGGATGTGCTGTAATGGATGGGGATGTTCGACATCTTTTTGCAATTAAAGACATGGATGTCGCATTGTTACCCCGGGGAATGAGCAAGAGTTTGGGTGGTCAGGAATGTTCTCATGCTGATAACTTTGAACGGTTCGCGGAGAAACCTCATTCCAGAAGCATCTTTTATGTCCTAATCATTCAGTCACACCCATTGACAGCTGATCAGTTGATAAGATTTATTGTCAGAGCTTAAGGCGAGGGCTTATCTGACCTGGAGATGCGAGAGCGTAGAGCACAGCTGCCCAGCTGCACATCAGCTCAGCACATCTGTGGCGTGTTCCCGTCCGCGAGAGAGGAGAGAGCATAATTCGTTACAAAATTGGTTGACAACTTGGCAAGGTCGCAAATTTCCCTTACTAGAAAGTTATTAGACCCAATTGACGCATTTGTTTTCTGATGCAAGTTTAAGATTGTCTTGACTCAACTGTGAGAGTAGAGGTATATATACCTCTACTCTCACTATAGTCTTTCTTACGCTCTGTACACTGCAACAGTCTCGAACGGTTCACTCTGTTAAAGGTTGGCATCCATACCCTCTCGTGTTTTCCTGTCTGTTTTCACCCATTTGCACTTTTTATGATAGTTTTAATGTAACAGTTTATACGTTGCTTTTTTGTTTCCTTTTTTTTTTTTTTTTACGTAAGTCACTGCAGAGATGTCACTAGGAATCAGACACCTGCTGTGGCTGGTGTGTTTGTGCTCGAGCTTTGCTGAGCACGGTGAGTATTTTTTTCATTTATTTATTTTTATCTTTTCTCCTTATCACTCTCTCTTTCTCTTTTTTATACTTTTCCCTTTTCTCTTTCACCTATTTCTCTCTCTGTCTCTCTTTCTGTCGGTCTCTCTCTCTCTCTCTCTCTCTCTCTCTCTCTCTCTCTCTCTCTCTCTCTCTCTCTCTCTCTCTCTCTCTCTCTCTATCAAGCTAACTCGTGTTGTGTTTTCAGACCAAGCATGGAAGATGACAATGGAAAAGAGCTCACCGGCTAGCGGCTCTCTGGCCGGCAAGGTGACGCTGCCATGCCACTTCTCAATCACGCAGACCACCTCCGACAGCCCCACGCACACCCTTCTCCCCCGCCCCCGCAGCTCTCCCACGCAGAGCCCCGAGGACCAGCTGAGGATCAAGTGGATACGGCTGGAGGGGGAGGCGGAGAGGGTGGTGCTGGTAGCCCAGGGAGGAGTGGTCAAGGTGGGCCAGGAGTATCAAGGCAGGGTGTCTGTCGCCAGCCACCCGCGGGCAGTGGGGGACGCCTCGCTGACCATGGTCCGCCTGAGGGCTAGCGATGCCGGCCTTTACCGCTGTGAAGTCATGCACGGGATGGAGGACACCCAGGCTTCAGTCAGTCTCAACGTCAGCGGTGAGTGGCACACACACAAACACACACACACACACACACTCATATTATCATTAGTTCCAGTTTGGGTTTTGTGGTGAAACTCTAGAACATGCCTGTCAATTCATCCTCTGCTAGTCGCTCCCTAATTTTGGAGCTAGCAGCCTCAATTTGACTCAATAGTTGGACCTAATCCCAGTCTCTTCAATGGCTACAATCAAGACAGCATTCAAACCAACAATCAAATCTCAGTGATCCTGCTGTAATTCATTGTTCATTGATCCTGCTCTAACCCCCTGGCGAACCCCACATAGACCTGTACCTGTTTCAACACCCACATCCATCAAATGAACATCAGACAAATCGCTATTGAAACATTTCATATTTCCGTTATGTAGGGGGTAGGCGAAAGTGTCAGTGTGGGACTGGACGAATATCATTAGACCCCCGGTAGCTGAGATTCCACATTAGGGATGAACAGCAGGGCCTGTTCACTCACAAAGACATCCTTATGATTGACCTACAGCCCTGCTTTCCACAGCACATTCACATAACTCCTGTAAAGCTGCCAGCTGCTTCAAGCTGAGACAGAGGTCATATTCTTTTTTTTTTTTTTTAAGTGGCAAATGACAGGCCCAGATGTGTGCCCCAAGACAACAACAGGGGTTTGGATCACAGGGAAAGTAACGGTACTTCGACACTTTGTGTTCCTCCTCTCTCACCTGCGTCAACTGCCCTGCTCAAACCGCTTAGCTGTTGCAGCTAACGTAAGCGACTTTCAGCGACTTTGAGAACTTTGAAAAGCGCTATATAAAGAAAATGTATTATTATTATTATTATTATTATTTATTATTATTATTATTAAAAAGGAACCAGGCCGATACTAATCACCCTTTCACTTCAAAACCGCCGTAGGTTTTGCGCAATCGTCATCGCCAGCTCTCTCCATTTGGATTGACATCGCGTTTTATGCGTTTAGCAGACGCTTTTATCCGAAGCGACACACGCGTAGTGCCCGCAGAAAGCCCAGCAGAAGATCAAGGATCAGAAGTGCGTGGTTTCATAGTGTTTCTGTGGTCAGGAGTGGAGGAACGGTCTTCGTTTCCTTGCCACAGTGCAAAGTAACCACATTTCAGCTACCAGGCATGACGATCGGAAAAAAAAGAAGAAAAGGGAAACAAGAGCATATCTCATTACAGTACATCGTTCGTTTAATGTGTGGTGAACAAAAATAATAAAACTACAGTGCAATACTAACATGACTGACTGACTGACTGACTGACTGACTGGCTGACTGGCTGGCTGACTGGCTGACTGGCTGACTGGCTGACTGACTGGTTGTGTTCTCCCTCCAGGCGTTGTGTTCCACTACCGGGCCAGTACCAGTCGCTACACTCTGGACTTCCAAGGCGCTGTGGACGCTTGTCAGTCAGCTGGGGCCACCATCGCTACAGCAGAGCAGCTGCATGCCGCCTTCGAGGACGGACTGGACCAGTGCGACGCAGGCTGGCTCGCTGACCAGACCGTCAGGTGCGTGTGTGTGTGTGTACGTGTGTGTGAACATGTATGCGTGTCTGTGGTGTCAGCGTGAGGAGATTTCATTCGTCCCCCCCTTTGCCTTTTAGATACCCAATCACAAAGCCCCGGCCTGGTTGCTTAGGCGATATGAAGAGCAGACCTGGTGTGAGGACGTATGGGCTTCGGGACCCGAAAGAGACATACGATGTTTACTGCTATGTGGACAAACTGCATGGTGAGAGAGAAGGGGCTGCTGTGTGGGGGATATAGCATATCAACCTCCAAATAAATGAATATGTTTGTATATTCAGTATGTAGGATGTCCTTAGTCGTTGTTATATAACGCTTCCTTGTCAATACATCAAATGTATGTAATTTTCTGTGTATCTCCCTTGGCAGGAGAGGTATTTTACCCTGCCATCCGCTACAAACTGACCTTTCGCCAGGCCAACCGTATGTGTGCGAGTAACGGGGCAGTGCTCGCCTCGCCCGGCCAGCTGTTCGCAGCCTGGAGGGGGGGTCTGGATCGCTGTGACTACGGCTGGCTGTCAGACGGCAGCGCCCGCTACCCCGTCTCGGTCCCCAGGCCCCAGTGTGGAGGGGGCCTCCTGGGGGTCCGCACCCTCTATAAACACGCCGACCAGACTGGCTTCCCCAAGCCCACTGACCTGCACGGGGCTTTCTGCTTCAAGGGTGAGACTGAATAACACCGGACATACATTGGGCTGCCCCCCCCCCCCCCCCCCCCCACCACCACCACCCAGAACCATAAAGAAAGGGTCCCCCCTGGGTGAACCCTCCTTCGCTCCTGATTGGTTGATTTAGACAGGACTGGGGCAGCTTTTTTTTCCTGAGCTCTCATTTCTCTTCTCTCCTGAGCCCCTCCCACACCACCCCCCTCCCCCCCCCCGCACCACCAGACCCCAACCACACATTTACACACACACACACACACACACACACACACACACACACACACACTCTCTCTCTCTCTCTCTCTCTCTCTCTCTCTCTCTCTCTCTCTCTCTCACACACACACACACACACACAATGTCTCTCCTCTCTGAGCTATGTGTTCTGCCTGTCGGAACCGTCTCAAGGTCAACCCTGTAGCGTTTCCCTCACCCTAGACTCGTGAATGATGGTTTTTGTGTGTTTAAACTTTGACCCTGTTTTCACTTCCTGCTGAGGATCGTCTGGGGGGCACGTCTCGCGTCTCTGTAAGGAAAAGGGAAAAAAAGCGAGAGGGAAAAGAAGGGGGAGGAGTAACAAGGTCATACATGAGACCTGACGTGCACATGCACGCTCGCAGCTTTAGAGGCAATGTTGCCTTGGAAATGTGTGTTTGCTCTACGAGCATTCTGTTTCTGACATCTGGAGAGACCATGACCTCCTCCATTCTTCGCTGGGCTGCTCTGGAGTTTTCGACCTCACCAGCCAAAGGTAAAGTCAAGTAAACGTGGCCTTAACGCTGGCCCATGCCAGCGCCCACACAGGTCCAAAACCACCAGGCTCGTTGACTTGGCAGGTCACCAGGACTCCCCAGACACTATCTGTGGCTAGTTGAACACAACAACTTTGAAAAGTCTCGAGTGGTTTGGAAACAGGCGGATTCTAATGCGCTGAGAGATGCGTTTGAGTTCAAAACAAGCAAACCTCCTAAACAGTGGAGAAACACTCTCCTCTTGCCCTGTTTATGGACTGGTGTGTTTCTTTTTTACGAGGGGAAAACCCAACTCAAAGCAAGCAGCCTCTAAAACAGATAGCAGAGCAGAGAGAAGTGGGACAGGGTCCCTAATGCATCGCAGCTGGACCCTGCCCAGCGACAGAGGGGAAAGAGGGAGGATGGGAGAGAGGGAGAAAGAGAGAGGGGGGTGGAGGGCTGGAGAGAGGTACGCATGTTTCTCTCCCAAAAGTGTAATCATCATCCGGAGAAAATGTGTATACCATACGTACATATGTACCTTCGAGTATTCTTGTTCTAGGGGGCTGTACAGTGAGGTGGGTCGAACGCAGTCGCATCCTCGGCCGTGTGCAAACCACCCCCATGGCCCGGACACCGTGAGCTGGCTGTGTGTTTTTTTTCGGGGGGGGGGGGGCTATAAGGACAGAGCAGTGGACGACAGCCGTCTAATTGAAGTGACATGACCATATAGTGTAAGGACAGACCGCAGCCTAGCCAGATGGCCGTGGCTCGCCAAACAAATGACATCACATCTGGTCTGAGCTGAGCTGGGCTGGGCTGGGCTGAGCTGGCCGGGCTCCTGCTGTATGTAGGGTCTCCTTACAGCATGAAAGTGCTACTCCCCTGAGCGCCTCCGCTCGGAGCCAAGATAGCTGGATGTCCCTACAGAACACACGAGAGAGAGAGAGAAGGAGAGGGACAAGAGAGAGAAGGAAAGGGAAAGAGAGAGAGAGAGAGAGAAGGAAAAGGAAAGAGAGAGAAGGAAGAGAAAGAGAGTCTCTTCCTACACGTTCTGCTGCAACCCACCTCAGTGAGGGAGAGGGGGCAGTGCACTAAAAGTATACAGCGTTATGTCAGTTAACTTATAGTGTGCCAACAGACCGGATAGTCTCTCGGGACAAAGTATGAGTTCAGCAGTTTGCACTCACAAAGCCCCATTGTATGTAGCGTGTGTGTGTGTGTGTGTGTGTGTGTGTTTGCCCTCCCCTTCCCCTCTCCTTTTCTTAGGTGGTAGATCTTTTTTTTTTTTTTACAGAGGCTCACACATGTAGTGTGGTGCTGACTTGCCCGGCGACGGCATGCTAACTGGAACGCCTCTAACTTCAGGTGCCCGCGACGTTCATGTGCATTCTGGGCGTGAAGTACTGCAGACGGCTGGACTGGATTCATGCGAAAGGGAGAGATAAACGCGTTCTGATGCTAGTCACGGCCAAAGCAATATCTTGAGACTAATGTGAGAAAGAGAGAGAGGGGAGAGAGGGAAGGGAGAGAGAGATGATATGGGTGGTTCGGAATTGGCCGGAAAGCACCAGTTTCCAGGCTGTTCAGGCGTCTATAAATACGGCTGCAGTGGCCTCGTCCAGGCCTGTTCTGCATATGGTCATTCTCACACCGCTGGTAACGTTACGTCCACTGCTGAAATGGTTTTATTCTAGACAGCTGACTTCACTTTTCAGAAATCACAGTGGTTGGATTTCCATTTACAGCCTGCAGTGAGCTAACGGCGTTCTGAAAACACCATGTTTAGCAAACTGTACTTGGCGCTCTCTGCCCTTCCTGAAGTTATTCGACCGCCAGTGAAGCATTCCAGCGCAGACGACTTATTACCTTTCTAATGATGTTTACTGTATTCCTCTTCTCTCCTCCCCTCGCATCCACACTCCCACCCTCCCACTCCCCCCCCCCCCCCCCTCACATCTCCCCCCCTCTCCTCTCCTCCAGCTAAGGAACCAGAAATCACTACCCCTGGACCAACCACGCCAGAAATCACTACTCCCGGACCAACCACGCCAGAAATCACTACTCCCGACCCAATCACGCCAGAAATCACTACTCCTGGACCGATCACGACCCCGGCGGCTCTCAGACCACACACAAGCACACAGAGCTCACCATGCCGTACCGTCAGGCCCCAACACCAACCCCACTACGACCACTGTCGTTGTCCCACTTCCAGCCCACAGACTCCCCCTACCCCCACGGCCTCGGTGAGCACCCCCCTTCCCCGATTACCGACGCGGACGACTTTGAGCCGAAGGACCCCCAGCCTGGTAGAGTCCCTGCCCCCGAGGGGACATCATCTCCTTGCAGTGCCCCCACCTGCTCACACACCTGTCTCCAGCCCTCGCAGCTGGACATCGCCCAGGGGGGGAGCCCTCCGACGGGGAGCGGGCGGCTCCGGCCGGGGGGGGGAGAGCAGCGGAGCGGAGGATGGCAGCGGGAGCGGGGAGGGATCGGGCGAGGGGGAGGAGGGGGATGGGTGAGTCCCCAGGCCGGGGTCGGGAAGTTCACCCCTGAGCCGGGCCTGCCTGACAGGACCAGCCAGCCGGGCCAGCGGCCTGCTGTGGTCTACAAGGAGGAGGGGCCAGATTCTGGGGCCTTGCCAAGAGTTCCGCCCGGCACCACCCAGCTAAGCGCTGTGGACCAATCGGTGGCCACGTCTGGAGCAGCCTCGCCCACCAAGCCGCCGTACCAGCTGATCATCGTCAACGTGCACGACAAGAACCACTCAGGTGAGCGTTTGGACGCAAGTCCCCCCCCGGGGGTCGTCTGAGTTTGACTCGTTCTCTATTTGACCTGTTTTGCCAGATACTGTCGCTTCTGTGCGATGCTGGCAAGGCTGGTCTGTGTGTGTGTGTGTGTGTTTGCCATGGACCGTCCGCGCAGACAGAACCCTCTGTTCGAGCAGGCTGTTTCTGGACAGCTGTATCCCAGTCTGACCTGCACAAAAAGACATTCATCCTCATATTAGATGTTCCTATTCCAGATTTCCACTCATGAATATGACATCAAGGTTTCCAGCTGCATCTCGGGTCCGATTGGCGAAGGATCTTGGATGGGAAAGCGTTAGGCCACGCTCCGACCGGTTTCTTTCCCCAGAGATTCACTTATTGTCCTCCAAATCTCTCGAAAGGTTCTCGCTGTTCCTGTGCTGTTCCTGTGCATGTAGTATCCGTGGGGACTATTTCTTCTCAGGCTGACCTTTCAGCCGTGGCGTTTGGGTTGCGTTTTCGGAGAAACGGCACTCGGAAAACATTCGCCGTTCTCTCCGCCGGCCACCAGGCTCTCGTTTGCATTCTATTCTTCCCGTCTGTGGCGTTTGATATGAAGCATTCATGTTATTGTTATCATCATCAGCCCCCCCCCCCCCCCCCATCTTCACTAAAGCTCTTTCATATTTAGAGGAACAGTGAGCTAGTTTACATGCAAACACATGCACAGCCAGATGTGGGAACCTTCTGAAGTCATTCTCTCAGTGTCTACAGTGCCCCTGCTTGGCCAAACAGGCCCTTTTCAGGAGAGGAACATATTGCAAAAGCATCAGTGGGTTTCCGAAAGCAGGCAGTCCAGTCGCAGTAAACGCTAACAGGCAGCTCAGTGCTGGCTCGATACAGATCTCTGTCTCTGGCGGACCTTCTGAGCTGAAGGGATGCTTTTTCAAGTTTCCTTTGTTTAATAGCACACACACACACACGCATACACACACACACACAAGAAGTCAACAGATCTCTGGCCTCCTTGAACTTAATTGCCCTTCCACTCAGCTGTTGGGCTAGGAATGGAACCTGTTTATATAAACGTGAAGTTAATGCGTGTGCGTTTGTGCAGGTGAAGTAAATGTGTGTTTGTTAGTTTCAATGGCCGAGTTCAAATGGCAGACTCTTTGAGACCCATTAGCATTGTAATACTCCCCCCCCCCCCTACTAGCACCCCCCCCCCCCCCCCCCCCCCCCCCCCCCGCTGCTCAAACACTTGCCCCTATCTCCCCGTGTGCAAACCACACACGAGCACTTCACTACACCCCTTATTTAACCATCTTACCCTTCCCCAATGCTCAGGTTACTATGTTAGTACTATCCCTGTAGCGTGTGACTTTGTGTGTGTCTGTGTGTGTATTTGTGTGTATGTGTCCATTTACACAAGTCTCGCCCCCCCACCCCCCACCCCTTCCCCATGACCTACCAGTCCTTCCACCTATTAAAGCAAAATGTTTATCATGAAACGAGCAGAGGTATACTAGGTCCCCGAGGTAATATTTCATTACAGTTTCTCAGTGGTTTTCTTTGACCTACAGCTCTCACACTGTGTGAGGAAATTGAAGAATAGAAATATTGATTATTATGGTTCAATCTTCCTGCTTCAGAGTACTGTTTCAATTAGATTGGATGTATCAAGTTGAGGTCCAAAGAGACATAGTGGCAGCTTTTGGGAAAACTAGGATGTTTAGTAGATAGGCTCTCACACACACACACAGTCTCTGCAACGCAGACATTCAGGAGCAGAACTTGCGGTGTGTGTGTGTGTTTTAAGCTTTCCCCAGAGAGACATCGTACCCCAGGTTTAGAGCTTATGTCCAAATCGACTTCACATTTTGCACACATTCCCATGATATAGGTTCCATGTGTACCATAAAGTCCTAATGAAGACACACAAAAACCTTCATTGTTTCATTGCAGCCCTTGGCAGGGACAAAGCCTTACCCAACACAGAGGCAAGCCTATGGACCTACAGGGGATCCCAGTATGACCTCCTTTGTCAAACAGTCTATATTTTAATCCGCATTACAACTGGGCTTCTGTGGGATTCCGTAACATCACATCAAATGTTTGTTCCCGATGCCTGAAAGGGTTAACGCAGCCTGGGTTAGGAAAGGCAGATATAAAGCTGGCTTTCATTATAGATTCACAGGAGAGAAAAAAAGAATGTATTCTGCTGCCTTATAACTGTCTGCTAATTCTAAGCTTCTTTTCCTCCTGTTGTGTTCTTCTCAGTGGACCACATATTGGATATCCTAGGCCGGCCTCCAGGGGGCGACTCCCATTTCCCGTTGATCCCAGAGTTTCCAGGGTTCCAAGTGGTGCCCAGCGAGGCCATCCAGGGCAGCGGGGAGGCTGACGGCGTCCTGGCAGCGCCCATCACCTTGCCGCCCGCGCTCAGCTTCATCAATGGCAAACACCAGGTCAGACCCTGGTACTACCACCGTGCCTGTAGATTTAAACAGCCTTCCTTCCTTCCTGCCTTTATCTTTTCCTTCCTTCCTTCCTTCCTCTTTTCCTTCCTTCCTTCCTTTCTTCCATCAATCCTTCTTTCTTTCTTTCTTTCCTTCCTCCTTTCTTGATTGTTTTCCTTCCTTCATCAATTCCATCCATTCCTCCTCCCAGGTGACCCTGGAGCCGGTGGGCCCAGGCGAGGAGCAGGAGGCGAGGGGAGACCAGTTTGAGACGGCCACCCCAGTCGAGGCACTGCCGGGGCGAGTGGGTGAGGAGGCGGAGGAGCCGAGCCCCACTCCGTTTGACTATGGAGCCATAGAGCTCCACCCAGACGAGTCGATCTCCTCTGCTGCGGACAGGGACCCAGCAAACACCACCCCGGCCCACCACTCACCCCCAGTCCCTGTATCTCCCCCCGGGCCCCAGCACACGGGCTCCCCCCACCCCTCGTCTCATGGCGCGTCCCCTTTTGATGATACGGAAGGGTCGGCGGGCCGAACCACCGACGACGAAGGGGGTGTGACCCAGGAGGGGTCGGCGGACGAAGCCGCGCCCACCCCAGCCTCGGACGGCCAATCGGAAGTGGTGACGGACGAGACGGAGATCGGCGGGTCGGACCTTACCACACGCATCCCCGTCACACACGCGCTCCCCGGTTCACACGGGACGACGCGCTCGGCGAGGACGCGCGCACGCCCGCCCAGACGGAGGCGGGAGACCTCGAGGGGTCTTCGTCGGCGGAGGAGGAGGGTTCGGCGCAGGAGGCGTACCCTCCGGAGGCACCCAGCCTCACCAGCCCTCGGACCCCCTCTCAGGCCATCCCGCCACCCCCAGCAACCTCACCTCCCCGAGGGCTCCGGCTCCACCGAGACTCCCCTGGATGGGTCCGGCTGTGGAGGTGGGGTCGGAGGCCGATTCGTGGGTCACTGCAGGCGACCAGACCCCTGAGAGGAAGGACCCCGTCACCACGACGCCGGCCTCCGCATCCATCGGAGGTCACACCGCACACCACAAAGATCCCACACAACCCGCTGGAGGTCACCACACCCACCCCAGACACCCCACCACCCAGACCAAGCCCCACCCTCCCCCCCAGGCCACGCTCCCAACCACCCCCCCAGCTTATCATTCGGGCGACGCGACACACGCCTCCTCATCCACCACAAGCCGCCCCGACCGGACCACGCCCAGTCAGCTGCAACACACACGTCCAGTTCCCCAGTGGGCCTTGACCCCTGACCCCTCGGCCACGCCCCTGTCGGAGGAGCCCTTTGTGGATTACGACCGGGTCATGGGACCCCTGCTTCCCGAGGCCGCCCCCCCCGCAGGCCCCCAGTCCACGGCGGAGCCACAGACAGACGACTCGATCGAAGCCCAAACGATCAATATCGCAGGTGTGTAGACTGGAGACTTGGGGAGGCTGGAAGTCTTTTTTTTACTGACGATCATTTCGATGATGGTGATGGTGAAAGATAATGAAGACTGATGATCTGTGTTTCTTTTAGATTTAATCCGATGCGCCGTAAATGTGTGTCAAAACGGAGCGTCTTGCTATCAGAAAGGGCCTTCCAGCATATGTGTCTGTGCCCCCGGGTACTCTGGACAGCACTGCGACACAGGTACACGCACACACACACACACACACAGTCAATTATATGAACTGTTCCAGAATAACCGATTTCCCCTCCCGTTTTTCCTCCAGAAACCGATGAGTGCGAGTCGAACCCGTGTCGCAACGGCGCGACCTGTATGGATGGGCTGAACTCCTTCACCTGTGTCTGTCTGCCCAGCTACACGGGGCAGCTCTGTGAGCAAGGTGAGGTCCTCACAGACATCTCAAGTCACCTGCCTATGGACAAACAAAGAGCAGCATCGTTTTCATCAAGTCTGCAGACTACTGGGCTTAGAAACACCACTTTCACACTTTCCCAGGGATTTGAATCACACACACACACACACAGACACACACACACTCTCCCACGTGTGAGTCATGTCTTTGCTTCTTGGATATCCCCCTAGTGCAGGGCGTTGTCTGACTTTCGCTTACTCCACGTCCAGCACTTCTGCTATTACTCAGCAAGTCATCCCCGATGCGAAATGCACACTTCCTCATGTGTGCGCACCAGCACACACGTGCATCAATCCCATGTCACATGTGCCTGACCCGCTGTTCTCATGTACTGGGCAGACAGTTTGCAGCACAGCCCTTCTCAGACGACACAGAGTAGAGACAGACCCAGGCGCCCAGACACACAGCTGCTCTCTCCTGCTGCTCTGCCAGAGGAGGGAGGGAGGGAGGAGGGAGGGAGGGAGGGAGGGAGGGAGGGAGGGAGGGAGGGGGAGGGAGGGAGGGAGGGAGGGAGGGAGGGAGAGAGAGAGAGAGAGAGAGAGAGAGAGGGAGGGAGGGAGGGAGGGAGGGAGGGAGGGAGAGAGAGAGAGAGAGAGAGAGAGAGAGAGAGAGAGAGAGAGAGAGAGAGAGAGAGAGAGAGAGAGAGGGAAAAGTTGCCCTTTACTAAGTCGAACAACATTTTGCAGCTGGAGCTGCAGTGAATCAAAGAGGGCTCCGTTAACGACCGTCGGTGAACCGAATCTTCTTTCATCGCGGAGAAACAGAGCTGTCTTTCGACGCTCGTTTATCGGTATCCCTCTGAATCGCGTGTAGAGTCGACCCTGCTCATTTACTTTGATCGCAATGCTGTAACCCCCCACGCTAGTCCTTAAACCTGACCGCACAACTTTCACCGCAACACGCCCGACCACACCTGGTCTGACCCTCCAGGTTAGCGTGAGCTCATCATGTAGGCCTCTGCAGGTATTTAAGGTTGATGACAGGTAATCCTTCAGGTCTGGTGGAGGAAGCTGCAAGGCACATTCATTTAGCCCGGCGTGACTGCAGAGAGACTGACACAGACTGTTCTTTGTTGCCCCAAATCTAATGAGTCGGCTGATTACAAAGCTACAGTGTTTTGGTATTGTACTTTACCCCCTATTCACTGATTCAGTGGGTGTGTTGTCGATGCTCCGTGTGTGTCCGTGCACCAGTGTGTATGCCCAAGTGTGTGTGTGTGTGTGTGTGGGGGGGGGGGGACGCCAGTGTGCGTGTGTGCGTGTTTGTTTGGACTATAGACAAGGGTAACTTGTGATGGTTCCCAAACAGACTAATGAAGTCCAACTGTGAGCTGGGTTACTGAGCTCATTCAGTAAGCGAGAGCCCTTTCTTCCCCAGCTGTGCCTCTCTGTCGCTGTCTGAGGCCCTGGCCTTCCTCTGGCCGTGCATAGTCGAGTCTGATGAGTGGTATTATTGCACGGACAACAGTAGTGCTGTCATCTCTCTCCGTGCCCCTGGTCTGTGGCTCTCCTCATGGGGAAAGTGGAGAGGGTGGAAAAAAATGCGTACTCTCTCTCTCCGCCTCTCTCTCTCTCTCTCTCTCTCTCTCTCTCTCTCTCTCTCTCTCTCTCTCTCTCTCTCTCTCTGTCTCTCTCTCACCTCCTGCTCCTCTCTGACTCTCGCTCTGTCTCTCTCGCCGTCCTCTAGCTCGCTCGCCTCCCTCTGACTCTCTCTATGTCTCCCTCCCCTCCCTCCCCTCTCCCTCCCCCCAGACACCGAGGTGTGTGAGTACGGCTGGGAGAAGTTCCAGTCCCACTGCTACAAGTACTTCACCCACCGCCGCACCTGGGACGCGGCCGAGCGGGAGTGTCGTCTCCACGGCGCCCACCTGGTCAGCGTCCTATCCCAGGAGGAGCAGCAGTATGTCAACCGTAAGGTCCCGCCCCCTTCCCGTTTTGACCCAACCCGGCGCAGCTAGAGACCCCGTCAGCTTGGCTGGAGGGGAGCAAGCAGTAGATCTTGCGCAATGTTCATCAGTGCAGTCTGGGGGTTAACGGGGTCTTCATTGTGGCTCTTTGCGATGGCGCTGAGAGGAGGTGGACTCGCGCCATGCCCTTGGGCAGCTCCGCCGCTGATTGCTTGCTCCTTACTCCCACATGCCAATGCCTGTTGCGAACACGTTTGGACAACACGCACAGACAGGCGCGCACGCGCGCACCCTCTCACGTACACACGCGTGTACAGTACGTACACACACACCAAATTATCTGTGCGGATCTTAATTGCTAATCAAGCCTGTTTTAGTGGAGCAGAGAGAGCTGGCGTGGTTGGCATGTTTAGCTAGGAGCTGGAGCAGACGACTAGGATTTGCTCTCGCAGATTCGTGGTCCTGGCCTTTGTTATGTTGCTGGCAGTCTCCCCTAGTCTCCACTGTAGTTTGACTGTGCACCCCTGTACACCTCAGGTCTGGGCCATGACTATCAGTGGATCGGCCTGAACGACAAGATGTTCGAGAGAGACTTCAGGTGGACGGACAGCAGACCAGCGGTGAGTGAAAGAAACGGACGCGCACTTGGGGGAAAGACGTGGAACTGTCGTTTTTTTTTCCGTACGGATCTCTGAGGAGATTGGGGATTGTGTTTTCCTGTACGATGAGTTAGTTGGGTTTGTATGGACTGGACAGAGAGACATTTCAGACATATGACACGTACACTTTTGCACTCAGTGGGGGTTTTCCGACGGCGTTATCTCTCCGACAACGAAGACACACCCATATTCAGCTGTTGGGATCGAGGTGGTGTGAGTGTGTGTGTGTATGCAGCAAACAAAACATCGAAGAGAGAGTCAAGAGATAGTCCAAACCCCTCCTCTTCTACAGCAGGGGAGATCCAGTTCCCCACTTATTAGCGTTAGTTTGAGCTCCACCGTGTGGCCTTTCTGAGCAATGACACCCGCTCAGTCGATCCACTTCAGCACCATTCTGTCACTTTCTACAGTCCGCTGTACATGTGATGACTTTAGCAGGCTTACTAGAGAACCATGTGCAGCATCCCAGAAGACTGCTGGAAACGGCAGAGATATGACCCAACTGTCCTGTTTTAATGAATGATGCTCCCCCCCCCTCCCCCCCGACCACCACCACCCCCTTCCCCCTATGGTCCTGTGTTCTAACCCGCATGTAGACACTGAGAAATGGTTCAGATTGTGCTGGATATGCCTGGGATCTAGTTTGCATGAAGCCATTGAAACAGCTGTGCTCCAGTATGGGTTTTGTTGTAAACATATCTGTGCATGTGTGTGTGTGTGTATGTGTGTGCTGATTCCTTGTAGCAATACGAAAACTGGAGGCCCAACCAGCCAGATAGCTTCTTCCAGTCGGGGGAGGACTGCGTGGTGATGATCTGGCACGAGGATGGCCAGTGGAATGACGTCCCCTGCAACTATCATCTCAGCTTCACCTGCAAGAAGGGCACAGGTGTGCACACTCACACACACTCACACACACACACAGCTCATGAAAACGAACCCTAACCCCCCGCGTCTGTGTCCTACCCCCAGTATCGTGCAGCCAGCCCCCGGTTGTGAGAGACGCCCGGGTGTTTGGCTCCATGAAGCCTCGCTACGAGATCAACTCCCTGGTGCGCTACCACTGCAAACATGGCTTCATCCAGAGACACGTGCCCACCATCCGCTGCCGCGACGACGGCCAATGGGACAGCCCCAGGGTCTCCTGCATGAGCCGTGAGTACTTCCCCGGTGACGGCGCGCTCGGCGGTCGCGGCGGATCTCTCTCGCGCTCCGGGTTCCCGTCATAAACGGCACGTTTGATCTCTTTCCCTTCTCCAGCTGCCACTTTCCACCGGACTTTCGCTCTCAAGCACCGCGGCGGTCAAAGCCACCATCACCACCACCACCACCACGACATCCACAGCAAGGACGTGTTTCCCGAGCAGAATCGCGAGCAGAGGGAGAGGAGATCCCACCAGCGCGGCGGAGGTCACCCAGGTCAACACTGAGGCTCGGCCAGTCCTGAGGAGGCCAGTCCCGCTCCCCGCCCCTGGCTCCCACTCCGCCCGAGACCCAGAGACACTCATAACTCGACTGCACCGTCACTCCAAACCTGCGTCCCTTCAGCCCAGTCAGCCAGTGAGTTTGCAAGCTAGGACACTTTGACATCATTCCTCTCGATTGGTTCGAATGAATCTTTGGCTAACCGTCGAACGATAATGAATCTTTTTATGTGACTTCACGAAAGTGTGTTTGTGACGTGTTTTGAGAACTTTCTTGTGTTATCTTACTGACCTGGAGTCCTGAAATCACCCCCCCCCCCCCCCCCCCCCCCCCCCCCGCTGCCCCCCCGAAGATGCCGTATCTTCTCTCAGACAAAACTGTGAGACTACGGTAGCCCGGAGAGAAACTAGCAGACACTGCAGTTCTGCAGACCACATCTGAATGAGTCTAGAGCGTTCAGGAGGTAAATAGTCCACAGAAAGGACCGATATTTCATAATTAGCTCACTAAAGTACCCAAATATTTGCAAAATCGCTATGCAATTATGACAGAGAACAATGCATCGTTACCTGAATCCAGTTAACTTTTTTTATAGATCTATTAAGCTTTGTTTTTAAGGGAGAGAATGCAACAAGGTTAAATTATTTGATATTTCCACATGGGTAAAAGCTGCCCATATAGATTATCTACCTGAGATGAATGATAAAGCAGACTGAACTGTCAAGAGCCATTTTCATTTTAGTCTGCCGTGCGCCGCATTTTATACAAGAAAACCTGAAATGGACCTTTCTGCATTTAACCTTTAACGGTTTTCTGCATGTAACCTTCATAACATGTCGTTTGTTCTGCATATACACAGAAAAAGAGGGAACTATAGGTATGCTGTACGTATTGTGTCTGGAAACAATACTCTTGTAAGATGGATAAAAGGTCTATATGAATCTATATTGGTTTAATTTATTGCATACATAAGCGCTATGAATGGACTGTGATTCTGAATGAAAGTCAGTAGAATTGAAGCCATCCAAACAGTGACAGCTTCCTTCCTGTTTACAGGTTTCTGCCTTGTCGTATATTGCAGATAAAACATCTTGTCCTCACTTCTCACTACATTGCCTTTGTGTACTCCTAAGTAGCTCCTAAACGTCGTTTTTCCGAGGTCATCCCGACCTTTGCGCTGTTGTAGTCCGGAGGCCTGATTCCCAGCATAACCGCTGCCCACCAAACAACACTTGAACTTTTTTCCCACTCCTTTGTCCTTCTAAAGCAGATCTGTCCGCTCCATACATTACATTTACATTTAGTCATTTAGCAGACGCTCTTATCCAGAGCGACTCACAGTAAGTACAGGGACATTCCCCCCGAGGCAAGTAGGGTGAAGTGCCTTGCCCAAGGACGCAACGTCATTTGGCACAGCTGGGAATCGAACCAGCAACCTTCGGATTACTAGCCCAATTCCCTAACCACTCAGCCACCTGACTCCCTACATAGTAGTTGTGTTGTCTTCTATCTGTCTGTTGTGCCCCATGGTGGAGGTGATGGGGATACTGGATCGGGTGCCGTGATGTCATCCGTCGATGACAAGCTTCTCTTGTTGATGGTCTGTTTCGTGTGTTCCGTTTAACTGCCCCTGTTCATGCGTGTGCTTCATTCCAGGCTCCCTGTCGGTCTGCTGTTTGTGCAATAAAAATCAGTATGTTAACACATTACTCCTGTTCGGGTCGTTACTGTCAAGTGGCCCATCATAGAGGTAGCGAACCTGTCTTCATAACAGATGCTAAACACTTTGTCTTTGAAATGAAAACATTCTTCCCATTCACCCCGATAGAGGGCACTACTAGACTCCCCCTGCTGAAATCTACAGCAGTTTTGTACATCCTTAATGAGGGTATAATAATGTTGAACACTTATTATTTATGAACACTTGTGTTTGTTCGTTTTTTTTGTTGACTGTACTTTCCACTTGTCATGTGTCAATGGCAAGCTTGTTCGTTGTTTCTCCTGTGTTCATGATGAATGAAAGAAGGAGCCGTTATGGAAGCAGTGTTGTATCCAGGCAACAGGCGGGGTGTGTGTGGGGGTCTTAAAATAGCCTGGTGGAAACCAGCCTCAAAAATATGAACGAACCTGAAAACCCCCCGATGTTGTCATCCAGCACCTAAAACAATCCTGGACTTTAACAAACATTTTTCAGTTACAAGATCGCCTGACAGACCGACCAGACCATGAAAGGACCTCTGTTAGTCTCTGTTTCCAAACCTGGCAGGAAAACACTTATGTAAATGTCCCTCCCTGGAAATAGCTTTGCAGTGATGTAGTAGTGACTGTATGAACACCTGGTATGACCCACACCAACCCCTATGACATTCTCCCTGGCCCCTAGACCCTCTCTCTAGCCCCTAGCCCACGGTCCCTACACTCCCAGCTCCTAACCCAGGGCAAGTCAATCCTAGCCCATAGCCACTCCTAGTTCCTAGCCCAAGGCCAGTTTCTCCTCTTCCATGATCCCTAGCCCCCTGCAGCCAGGCCTATATTAGAATGCTTTACCAACTCGCACACCTCCCTCCTATTTCTGGATGCCTTCTCTCCTTATAAACCCCACACCACATCATTTGACATCCCAGGAAAACATCCTGTACCACACAGGAATGTGCACATACACAGATTTTCCTCAATGCAATTCAAAAGCTACATCAGTCTTATGTATTCATATTTTTATTTTCATTTTTGACTCGGGTCCAAAGACGTTTGTTACATAGTTACTATGCCATGACTAGTGTTGTAGTACACAAAACAAAGGGACATATGGCTTTTTTCACACGTCACATGTAGACTAAATGTCACTCAAGCCAATCAAAACAGTTTATTATAGTCACACTGACCTTTAAGCCAGAGGTGTTGTAGCATTTTCAAAAACTGTCCCCCTGTGCTTGGCTGTCAACGATAACCTACTGAAGGAAAAGATCTATCTTTCTAACAAACACATCAGAGGGCTAGTTTCAATATAAAGCTATTGCATGTGTCCTGACCAGCAGTTCTTTTGTAACGACAGTGCCATGGGTAGTCTTTGAGTTGTCTGATAAGACAGTAGTGGAGCCAAATCTGGCTAACTCACCAGATGGAGGCTGCTGACTTAGCCTCAGAGCCAGCCAAGACTCATATCAGATCAATGTGCCCTAGCCCTTGACTCTGTGCGCTATCTACAGTCTCCAACATCAATGGCATCTTCAAACGGGCTGACTCTGACATGTACACGGTGTCTTTCTGGTTCAATGAAGTAGTGTTAAGCAATATTCTATATTCCTCTATATTCCGTCCGTGTGTAAACTTTTAGGTAAAGACTTGTGCTACAGGCTTGAGCTGAGCCATGCAATGTATGTTAGCGTGGATAGCTAGCTTCACAACCCAGCACTACGGAACAGACACATAAAGTATCACTGCTGTGGTTTGTCAATTTAAGAAACTATTGGTATAAAAATAGCATTTTATGGAGATAATACTGTTTGCTGAGCTAATAGGCTTCGTGTTTGTTTTAATGCTGTTAGATAAAGCTCAGTCATGCCTACTGTATCCTAGGCCAAGGCCAAACACTGACGCAAAAAGCAGCCGCAGTGGCTAGCTTACCGTAAAGGAACATGGCATTGCACCTGGTGACACTAGTGTCTACCTTTTCTGCCAGGCATTTTGTTGTTGCTGCTAAAGGCCTTCTACTGTCTAGCTTGGCCCAACTGGGCCACCGTAGGCCTCCAGACATTCTAGGCTCCTAGGTTCAGTGCAACGTTTTGTGTCCTTGTTTGTGTTTATGGGAGGATACTTTACTCTGAACTGTGTCTAAAGTGGGGATTCTGGGATTGTATGGTCGGCAATATTCATATATATATAAAAAACATCCCTTAACAGAAATACAGTTATATACTCATGTTCTACATATTCATAGTTAGAAAACGTAATCGATAATTGGCTGCTACTTTTTAATCCGTTTCCACGATTGATTGATGTTTGGTCCATAGATAACTTGTTGGTATCAAAACCGAAAAAAGTCAATGGTATGGTGAGGTTCATGCCTCTGCAATAGCACCCTGCAAAGATGGAAAGCAGAGATGGTTATGGTTGTGCTATTTCTGCGTTAACATTAGCAATTGCTTCCTGGCATGGTTGTTGGATTTAAGCCATCTTTGCTTTCTGGTTTTTCTCCAGGCTGTCAAGGTTGTCCTAGATGTATTGGTCAAAACAGTAAGTGCCCGAAAGTATCAGTCCGATTATGAGACGCGTAACTAGATTGTGTTTCTCAGTCCAAATAGGTCCTTCAAGACAATTACATGCTTTATCCACCCTTGGGTGACTGGCTGCCCACTATAAGGGTACCCCTCCCCCCAAACCCACCCTTATCCCCCCCCCCACCCCCTTAAACATGTTCCTTCTGCCCCTGAATCAGAAATCAAAGATTAAATAACATGACCCTTAAATATGTGTAAACTATCCCACACAAAAGAACAGTTCCCAGATAAAAAAAAAAAAAAAAGAAGTTCATGAACATGTTTGACATTATCTAGAAAATAAAACATCACAGTTTGAATGTTCAGCACCCTCTAAACTCTCTGTCCTTCTCAACGGTCTCCCCCTCCCATGACATCAACCTGTATGTGTACTGGTTTTGCTAGTAAACATGTGTGTGTACGTCTGTGTCGATGCGTGTCGGGTGTGTGTACACGTGCTGCGGCTCAGTTTTGCCCCTTGAAGCAGTAGACCCCGTACAGCTTGTGCTTCTTGTCGGGGTAGCCGTTGAACCTCACAGCTGCTTCGGTTGGACTGCAGCGCCGGCGTGGGCGGGTGATGGGGTAACGGACGCTGCCGTCCGCCAACCAGCCGGCGTCGCAGCGGTCGAAGCCCAGCAGCTTCCAGGCCGCGTACATCTGGCCCACCTTGGCGATCTGCGCGCCGTCTTTCTGGCAAGCCTGCACCGCCTCGTCGTAGGTCAGTTTGGAGGGGTGGATCAGGTAGTAGAACCTGCCTGAGAGAGGGAGGAGGTTTGAAACGAGCTCGCCACCCCTACGCAGCGCAAGACCTCTCTGTACACACATCCCCCCACACACACTCAACACAAACACAAACACAAACATCCCTAAACACACATCCCTACACCACAAAGACACTAACCCTAACCACACACTCACACGCACCCCTCACACACACACACTCACCTCCCTAAACCCAAACAAACATCCCTAAACACACATCCCTACACCCCAAATACACTAACCCTAACACACACTCACCTCCCTAAACCCAAACAAACATCCCTTGAACACACCTCCCCACACCACAAAGACACTAACCCTAACACACACTCACACGCACCCCTCACACACACACACAGCCCTCACCTTTGTAGTTGGACGTGAAGCAGAAGACGTCGTAGCGGTTCTTGTCCTTGTCTCGGAGGCCGTAGTTGCGCACCCCCGGCACGGTGTTCTTGCCCCCGCAGGGCTCGCGGGGCGTGGTGATGGGGTATTGGACCGAGCCGTCGCTCAGCCAGCCGGCGTTGCACCAGTCCAGGCCGCCGCGCCAGGCGTCGTACAGCTGGTCGAAGGAGGCCACGATGGCGTCCTGGTCGCGGCACGCGCGCTCCGCGTCGTAGAAGTTGAGGTTGTAGCGCCCCAGCCGAGGGTAGTAGGGGTACACGATGCCTGGGGGGGGGGGAGGTAGAGGGGGGGCGGGGAGTTGTCAGCATACAGAGTGTGTTCATGGGGTCCTCTGACTTTGGACGGTGGAACTTCCAAAGACAAACTGCACAGTCATGCTCTAAACTCCTGCTAAAACCTTACTGCAATAAACTGTCAGCTGGCCCGGTTATACTACATCTCCCTTCCAGTCTGTCATCATAGCACTGTGTCTGTGCCTGGGTCTGTTGCTGTGTCTGTGCCTGTGTCTGTTCCTGTATTCGAGTCGATGTCTGCAGCTAATGGGGGCAGTTAGGACTGTTCACTTCTCCCATATCATCGCACACAGAGGCGCCCCAGACTGGGAACGGAGGAACAACGGCCCCCTAAATGATCCCTATTAGACTGTCCTTACTTTCTTACTCTGCGTTTGTGTTGGTGCGTGTGTCAGACAGGCCCCCTGGGTTGTCTATGTCCAGCGTTTATATTTAGCTCCAGCAGACCTAGCAGAGCGAGGTCTGTGTGAGCACAAGGACGGGCTGCCACAGCGTTTAGGAGGTAAACACACTTGGTGGACAGGACACCTTACATGTACATTTAGTCATTTAGCAGACGCTCTTATCCAGAGCGACTTACAGTAAGTACAGGGACATTCCCCCCGAGGCAAGTAGGGTGAAGTGCCTTGTCCAAGGACACAACGTCATTTTGCACGGCCGGGAATCGAACTGGCAACCTTCAGATTACTAGCCCGACTCCCTCACCGCTCTGCCATCTGACTCCCCACATTACCTTCACAGCTCCCCACTCACCCCACTTGCTACCTATGTGCGCGTGTCCATTTGTGTGTTTGTGTGTGTCCGTGCGGGTGTGTATTTGTGTGTCCGTCGCACACACAGGTGCGTGTGTGCGACGGGGGTCAACATGTGTGTGTGTGGCGTTTACCCTGCAGATCCAGAGAAACCACCGTCGTTCCGTCCTCCAGTCCGTCGATGACCTCACATTTATATTTCCCATAATCCTCCAGGGTGAGCTCCGTGATCACCAGGGACGCGTCGAGGGGGGAGGAGCCGAGCAAGTGGACGCGCCCGTGGAAACGGCCGTAGCTCCTCTTGTGCTGGTCCATAGCAACGTACACATCCACCTGGAACGGAATGAGGAGGGGGAGGAGTCAGGGATATCAGACCCTAACCCCAAACCAATCCCCCCCCCCACGGGGAGTGTGTCCGTCTGTCTGGAGGTGACATCTGGACGTGAGCGACGCAAGACTTCAGCCGGCTACACATCCACAC